>OMNW01001425.1:5748-21258 GCA_900303245.1 Selene dorsalis | reverse complement strand
GCCGGCCAGAGAGCAGCTGAGAATGCTCGTTTCAAAATAGAGCAGAGCCGAGAACAACTCAAACAAACACGGGAGCAGTATGAGAAGTGTGTGGAGAACATGGAGAAGAATGAGAAGGAGCTGAATGAGGTTCTGATTGAAATGCAGAACTGCAAAATCAAAGAGATTGACTTTGAAACTACCGTCAAGATGCTGGTCAAGGGTCTGGACGCCATGGGCAGAGTCAAAGAGCAGTGGGAGAAGATGGTGCGCTTCTTCCAGATGGTCTCCAACATCATCAAAACTAGCCTCAGCAAGACACTGCACAATTTTGTCACGACATCTGAAGATACAAAGAAACTCACTTACAATGGGAAGCTCTTTACCAAAGACCTCCTGTACAATCAGGCCTTTCAAGCCTCCAACATTGCCAGCCTGGTCCACATGATTTCAACAACCTACACTGAAGTGTCCAACAAGTACCTGATGGACAGAGTCAGCAGCCTGGGCAAGATCATGACCATGGATAAGGAGAAACCAGAGTTTGAAAAGGAGCGCCTGAATCTGCAGGAATCCTGCCGGGCAGCCCAGGAAGGGATTCTCCAGCTGGTCCTGAAGAACAAGAAAGAGTTTGAGAGGAAGACCGATGGCAGGATGGCAAAAATAGAGGGCGAACTGAAGGCCATTCTTCCAGCTGCTCCACCACAGGAGACTGAGAGAATCAAAGAAATTGTTCAGGCCAATTTTAGTCAGGAAGAACAAGACAGTTACATCTGATTCAAGTTAGATTTGTTTCTCATATCAGATGAAAACAGGACAATGTGTAGGTTTGTGGATAATCATATAGTAATCAGAGGCACAACATGCCTGCTATTACCAAATAATCTTATGTAGTCTTTTCAGTTACTGAAAATCACAGACAGTTGTTACTGACACTGTTATGCTTAACTAGAGATGTTTTTCTGCTTTGTTCTTTCCTTCTGCTTTATTTTAGACCGGGCGACTCCAGCGCATCGCTCGCAAGCTACCAGTAGCTCACAGCCCCTTTCCAAGTGGTTCACCAAAGAGTTAATGAATCATACATAAGTTTGAAAACCTGATTGGTCACTCGACAAACCTGAAAATCATATCCAGGATTTTCCCTGCCTATGGTGGGCCGCATGGGTGATTTTGGTCGCACTCTTGGTTGAAGTGTGTGTGCGTGCATGGGGGCCATTCAGATCTAGCGTCTATTGTGCCCACAAATCCAGAAACAATGTGTCACTCATATAGATGGCACATCAAAATAAATAAATTACAGCAAGGCCCAATCAACAGGAGGAGCTATACATCATCAATATTAACATTTCTGAAATACTACATTAAGACTAACTATGACTGTGTAATTAATCAAAACTTATCTCTGGATAAGAATTTCTGGATGAAAAGTTTTCGCCTTGCCTACTATTGAGAGCATTTATCAATTAATCAACACTATTGTTCTGCATTATCTGTTCTCATTTGTTTGAATAAAGTCTTGAAGATGATGGATACCTTTTCTTTACTATACTGCTTAAAAAATAGAATCTGTTATCCCTACATGCTGCAACAATTAATACACAATATCAAACACCTGGATATCAACAAACCACACTATCAAAAACCCGGACTTTGTTTAAAGTGTTAAACTATCAGTAACCTTCATTGAGAACCAAGTGTCAATAACTTTGATATCTACATCTTTAAAATCCTGGATATTTAGACTTACTGTCAGGAGAAGGGATGGGAATCAATTCTTGAATCTGTAACCTGAGTTAGAACAGAGGCACAGGGCTGTGTGTATGTTGCTTGTTTGCGCATGCGCAGTCTGTTCCCACGTAGACAGTACACCAAAAAGCGGAGCGCTACGCCGCCTCTTAACGTAACTCTACTAGGTGTGAGCGGCACTTACGTTCACGTTGCTTTCGTGAATTGTCAACACACAGACGTGCCCCCTCGCTTTTAGCGTCCAGCAGTTTAGCGGCTAATTCAACCGCAGTGAAGGATGGCACCACCGGAGAGTCTGGACAGCTGAATTAACTTTAGATTTGAAGAAAAACGGCAGCTTTTAAATGACGGGAGACCAACGCCTGAGCTACGGTAGCTAACAGTTAGCAAGTTTTAACGTACTTTCTCTCTCCCTCCCTCTCTTTCTCACACACACACACACACACACACGCACAGCCCAGGTTGTCTATCATAACCCTAATAACCGTAATAATAGCTTGTTCTACAGTTAACAGTTAACATCCTTGTTGCTTAGGTTTGAGTGTGCATTAATTGTTAACGGTTTGTTGTGTGACGTGAGCACACGTCTGGGTGGAGTTTGCATGTTCTCCCTGCATGTCTGTCTTTGGGTACTTCGGCTTCCTCCCACAGTCTAAAAATATGCCCACTAGTTTGATTGATCACCCTACATTACCCATGGTTCGTGAATGCAAGTATGTGTGAGTCTACATGTGGCACTGTGATAGACTGGTGACCTGTCCTCCCTCACCCTGTGTCAGCATATCTGTATCCACATACAAAGCTATGAGACCATGAGGTTATGCAGGTAAATGAGCAGTGGGTGGCAGTATAACCAAAGGCAGGAACCTAGTCCAACTTTTTATAAATTATGTTAGATTTCCTTTCTATGAGACTTACCAAATTAGTTACTTTCCAAGTAATAATTTTATTTCTAAGTTCTGGCAAATAAACATCATATGGACCCCCACATCAACATCACTGAAAAGAGGACATTAACCTGTCTGGATACAGATGAACAAAAGTTAGGTAAAATACCTGTTAGGGTTAGAGTAACATTTGGCACTCACTTTTCATGCCTTGCAATTGCTCTTGTTTTTCAATGGAATAATTTTCCGCATGAACTTCTTAACCTGAGGTGCTAATTAATATCTTACAGCAGAGTATTATGCATTAGCGCAGGTTTCTCCCTGCAGTATTACTCCCTTCTATCCTCTTATGTCTATTTCAGCCATCTGACATAATTTAAAGGTTGCGGTTTGGACCACATGTCAGCCCATGACTCAATCACCGATCACATTCAAAATGCTCAACTATGTAATGTGATCTGGCTGGAAATTCACACGAGAATACATTCCACACATTTATCCTTGGGCGTGTGAGTAATGAGGCATGAATGTACAATTTGTGTTACGCTACTTAACAGCATATCTTTGTTTCATTTCCTGTAACTTCAGGAAATTATCTGGAAAGAATTGACCAAGGCAAAGCTTTAATTGAGCTGTTGGGGACCAAACAGGATTCCTGAAGTTTGACTTGAATGAATCAGGTGTGTGGTGATTTAATGACTGCCTGGTTGACAAAGTTTTTCTGTGCATTTCAGTCCAGACTGGGAATTTATAACAGTAGTAATAAGAGACTGCAAAGTGCAGATTGTATTCTAGGAATTCTAGAAATGATCAGTGTAGGAGGCTCAGTGTCCAAAAGTATGTTGCCATCAGTGCTTGCGTGATCTGTTGTGTTGCATGCAAAAATGAGCTTTGAAGCTACAGTGCGTTACTTCTGTCGACCCCTAGAGGAATTCTACCTAAAACACTACCGGCACTCCCATGTCATGTTGCGGTCGCACACACATACACAAATGCAGACGCTGGCAGGCAAAGGATAATTGTCTGCCAGAGCTGAATGTGGCTGAGGCTGACACGGCTGTGGTCACACGCGCATTACAGTGGCGAATATTCCCGTTTGCTTCCAGTCTGTGTGAGCAGGGGGGGCAAATAAAACATTCGCTTCTTTTGGCAAAGCAAATTCGCGTCTTGGCCTCGCATGCAGTCAAGGGTCTCCACTTCGCAGTCATTAGCACTTCATGTGGAGGGCAATGAGTGGAAACTAACCATGGTTTCGGCACCATCAGTCGTTGGTGTACGTACAGCCAGATCCCCTCCCCTTAGATTACAAAACATGCGCTTCAACTGGTAGCAGCAAAGTCTGGTAGCTCTGAGTTTTTACTCAAACATTGCTTTATTTTTGTTGTGTTTTTCTCGTATTTTGATGGATGCTTCTGTGGGGAGAGGAGCTTCTTCAGGAGAGGAGCTTCTTTTATTGAAAATGGAGCAGATCTGGAGGATGCCACCCTGTTCCTGCTGAGATGAAGAGGTGTTTTCATGGTTGCCGTGCTGTTGGTGCAAAGATGAAGCCTTGGAAGTGGAGATGTATAATCAGTCCTTTCTGCTGTCAGTCATCATGGGAAATATCGACTCTCTGCCCAACGACAACGAACAACGAACACATAAAAGTTACACGCCACAGCTTTTAAATAATGGCTCTTTCACCAGGAATTGAAATACAGAAAGTCAATTTCAAACCTAGGCTACTGACCTGTGGTTGGTTTTTTGTGGCTGTTTCATTGACACAACTGATCACGTTCCATCACGTTCCATCATCATCTGGTAAATCACATGATGCATGGTTATCAATTTTTTTTTTTACAATATCAACATTTACCTCAAAATATTTTTGTAGCTGCCGAGTTACCATGGATGTTAGTCAACATGAACAATAGAGTGTAGTAGAAGATATTCCACAGAGCTGGCTGATCAGTTTTTACTGGAAACATACACCAGAGAAATAGTCCCCATGTAAACTGTTGACAATGAGCTCTGTGGATCAAACAAAGCAACAAGGAGACAGTTTCCCAAACAGACATTGCTGTTTAATTTCTCTATTCGATGCTGTGAACATCACAAATAAACTTCACCTCTGTTTTGTTGATATAGAGGCAGAGAGACACATGGGGGTCTCAAAGGAAACCTCAAATTTATTGGCATTGCTAGAAACCACTGGACTAAGTAACAAATGTGTTTTTTTCCAATTTGAGTGAACTGACCCTCTTAAAAATTGCCCTCAAAAGTTACAAGAGAGCAAATCCCAAAGAAACAGAGAATATACTGAGCTGGCAAATGCTCAAATGTGAGTCTCTGTTGATGCTGCCGATGACACACAGTCATCGAGCGACCTTGGGCTTCGACATGTGCAGGAAAAACACTGTAGAAGCTGCAGGAGCTTGAGTGAGGCAAAGCACTCCCTCTTCTTCTGCGGTCTGTCCGAGTAACCTCGTCTAATTACTTTAACAGGCTCCACAACGGAGCCCAGCTGAGTTGGAGCCTCCTCAGAGGCTGAAATCTTGAACATTCACCGAGGAGCCTCAACCCCGTCCTACCTCCTCCTCTTCCTCCTCCTCCTGGGACCAAACAAGACTGCTCTCCTACATCCCCGCAAACAAGGTCAAGCATATTTCAGGAAGAGTCATGGGAAAAGCTCAAACAAATAACAGCACCACATGGCCCTTTTATTTTTCATCTGTGGGGTTGATCTTTACGATAAGATTTTAACAGCCTGAAAAGAGCAGGCTTGTTGCAGAGAGTCGACACTAACACTTGGTCATAAATGATGATCAAAAGCAGGAAGTTACAACTAATATATATCACGGCCTGGCAGAAACATTTCTCAGTTTATGAGGGAGCACCACAGGCCTGGAGTGAGATATCTTTACATTAGCACCTGTCAGGGCTGCCTGCACATTTAAATCCATCATTCTTCATCTTCTTCATTTTTTTTTTTTTTTTTATCACATTCATATACTCGTGATGCATCTGAACATTAATTCATACTTAACATTTTAATTATTGCATGTAGTATTTTTGTCTAATAACAAATAGTCACCTCAAAGCTAAGCTAAAGCTGTTGGAGAAACAGAATTAATCAAAGTACTGTCGTCCAAAAAACTTTGTCCTTCTGGACCAGTGTGTCCTGAACTACATCATCTTGTCCGCTGGTCCTCTGCTCCCTCCAGCTGACACGGACACTAGCCTGGCACAGCCTCCACATAAACACAATCAGAGCAGATCAGTACAGAGGTTCTGAACTGTAAATATTTATGCTGATTATGTAAGTAATAGTAAGGGAAAGTCTTCATGGGACTACCCTCATAAAACCATCTTTGGGAAAAGGGCTTTTCAAAAGGAGTTGTTTTTTTTTTTTTTTTCCTGACTTGTGTTTTCTCTCAGTTCCTTTATCTCCACTTTGTGTGGTTAGTTGTTTCTTTGTCAAAATGTACAACAAGCACATACATGGATAATTTGCCAGTTTAGGAAATATACTCTTTTTTTCTTTTTTGTTTTAGCTTCGCACAGCGAACTGGTTAAAGCTAGCCTTGTTGAGTTCAGCTCTTTTGTATCATGTTTGTTTCATTGATACATAAACAAAAAAGGGTGTAAATAACACTTTGTGATTTTTCACGTTGTGGTGGTTTCTGCCCCTGGTCACTATGAAACCACAAGATGAATGAGAGTGGTATTGATCTTCTCATCTAACTCCAAACAATAATGTCATATTAACTCTTCTTCTGCGTGCAGACTATTAATCTGACCCTTTTGACTTGTGACCTTCTAAAACGAACCAGTCTTATATTGTGATTCCTCCTTGCTGTAACTAAAACGTTTAGTTAAATAAATATATATGTTTTTGGAGCGGGCCACACTGTTGCATCACAAGCAAGAAGGTTTTATGTTTGATTCCCAGGCCTGGGGCCGCTGTGTGGAGTTTACGCGCTTTCCCTGTACCTGAGTGAGCTCTCTCTCCAGGTTCCTCCCACAGTCCAAAGACATGCACAATAGGTTCACCCGTGTTATGTTATGCTGTATTTATGAGGTTTATGATGCATGTTCTGTTCATATGGACACATTCTCCATTCATCAGTTCATACATACACCACACATTGTTTTATGACATTGTTTATTGCATGTACACCAGTGACAGTAGATGTAAGATGAAAAAGAAAATGCATGTTTACATACAAGCAGCAATTTGCAGGAAAAGAAGAAAAGCAGTTTTACAAATTGAAATATTTCTCTTGAAAAAGACGTTTTAAATTTTGGTGTTATAAACGGGTGGGTTATCACCTTCATGAATAAACACATGGCTTAATTTAAAGGTATATATGTTTACAATATTTCATTCTTTCTCTGATGTGCAAACCATATAAAATTAAGAAAAAAAAAGTCATACAAATATAACAGGACATTTATACAAACATTTCACTGTGCTAAAGGCTGATAAAGGTTTTGAGCCGTAAATACTGAGCTTGGTATCAGCTGTACACTGTGAGTGAATTAGCGATACTGCAGTGTTCATGTGTAAAGCTGAGGTTTGGAAGTTTCTCTGCTGGTGTCAGCAGTGTTTGACATTTTTGCCACTTCGGGTGCAGGTGCTGCAGGTGTAGTTAGTGCCGGTCAGTCGTCGCTGTTGCAGTCTGTGCACAGAATCAAGTCACGGTCGGGGAAGAAGCCGGAGCCCACCAGCCCCACGGAGCAGCGTGAGCACTTGAAGCATGGCTGGTGCCACTGCCGGTCCTCAAAAGAAACATACTTTCCATCCCCAAACCCTGCAAAAGCAACGTACAACACTAATGAAGGAATGTTTACCGGGGTCGGGAAATAGAGTTTAATAAGAGCCTTGCAACATTCAGGAAATACCATAAATGAATTCCAGATAACATCAACATTTGGCAGTAACAATGAGAAAACATTGCCGGTTTTGTGTACCTGCTGGTATTAAGTTCAGAGTTCATATCTACTGCTAGAAAGCAATTGAAACAACTATTTCTGCGTTGTGTCTTCTTCAGTCTCCTTCTCCTCTTCTGTATTCATTAAGGCCCCATGCAGTGTTATTACAGCGTCTTTTAAATTAGTCTGATCACGCAGTATCAGTGATGACCGTGATTAAAAGATACATCATAGTGTTGTGGTTTGGTTATGAGTTGGATGCTTTTTGTGTTGCCAGTTAACCTTAACCATAACCCTTTAAAGTTATATATTTACCCAAGGAGCCGGTGGAGACCAAAAACAGAGCTAAAAGAGAGGGAATACTGGACTAACATTCATCAGATGCAAAGAAACCCAACCCTAAATGAGATCTAATGTTACTCAGATACCTTTGGATGGGTACATACCATCTGAACCATATCAGCCTGAAAGGTCATGATAGGTCAATGTTATGTTCATGACTTTTTTCTGAATGGCCAAAAAAAAATAGTTGTTGTAGGTTTTAAGTTGATTTAATACACATGGTGGAGTCACAGTAAACACCTGAGCATGCGAAGTCACTCTTTACTATTTAATATTTGCGGCTGCTTCAGGTTAAAAGTGTACAAATGATTCCCATCACCTGCTGGCTTTTACTCTGAAATCCATTCCATGGACAAGAAGAAGAAAAACACTTCTCAGGGTATTTGCAACCATGCAAACTACACAGAAAGGATCAGAGGCAAGATTTAAACCCTGAGCGTCACCTGCCTGCCTAAACCTGTTTGTTACAGATTATTGCTTTGGCATTTGAGCCTTTCCTGATAGTACATAATCAAGACAAGCAGGAGTCATGAAGAAAACATAAGATGCTAAGTAACAAAAACACCCATGTCTGAGATCAACTAGGAAGAATGCATTTACAACCACGAGGTTTACAGGGCGCATGTTCGCTTTACCCACCTGTAATGGCTGTGTTGCAGCCAGCACACTTTTTGGCATAGAGGCTGCTGAAACACTTGACGCAGTATGGACTTTCCCCCTGCGAGGTGAAAGGTTGACCAGCCAGAGGAGCTTTGCAGCCGTTGCAGAAGAAACACTCCTTGTGCCACACCTTGTCCTTGTAGGTCACCCCTCCTTTAGTGAGAGCCTGCAGGGCACAGACATAGGCTATCTATGTAAGATGTGTCAAATTTACCTTCACTATGGTGTGTGGTGTGGCTCTTGTCCTATTTAGGTTTATCCATTAAAAAAAGAGAGACTGTTTACCGTGGTACATATAAAGTACATTGAATGCCAACTCAAAAGTCAAAACATTAAAAGCTCATGGGTCCCTTAAATTCTAAAGAAAGGAAGTAAAATTATTTTATAATCACCCAAACCTTATATATATTATCTGGTTATTGCATTTCTTTGTGGTTTGTCCTATTGGATTTGAGTCACTGTTGATTTTATTATCAGTGTTCTCTGAAATGTAATGAATTATTTTTGCGTTTACTATGTACATTTTTGGACTTTTTTTGCATTGTTTATTTATTCATATCTTATTTCTTTTATTTATTCATCTTTGCTGTTCTGTTCTTGTGCTGTTTGCACATGTTCTATGAAAAGTCAAGAGAAAGAAAGGATGAGGGAAAGACAGAGACGATCACCTTTACAACTTAATGATTAGGAGTTCGTCAGTCAACAGAATATTAATTGGCAGTCATTTTGATTAATTATTTAGAAGAGAAGAAGAAACATAAAAGCGTCTGCAGATTGTCAGATGTGAAAGGTTTTGCATATCATATTTATGGTCAACATCAGTCTGTGCCCACCTTTTTGCAGTGGCTGCACTGAGGAGCAACCCTGCCCTCGTAGCACGGCACACAGTAGTAGTTGTCCTTGTCTGGGATGAAAGCCTCAGCACCGATCGGCTTCTCGCAGCCATGACACCCAAAACAATCCTCGTGCCACGTGGAGCCATTGTATTCCAACAGCCTTGATCCTGTCAGAGAGGAGAAGAGAGGGAGTGAGGGATGAGGAGAAAGTGGAAACAGAGACTTTTTTTGGGTGTTTGTTGAAATCTTTTCTGACATTTTGAAGCTTCTGTGTCACATGGGCGTTCCTTTGATCTCTGCTCTGCTCTGCTTGTAACTATAGAGATCTGATCGTGTCCACACACACACTGAGAAGGCCCTAAGTGTGACAGCTAAACCTATTCCTGCACAGGCTTCCTGCACTGTACAGTCACCTCAGCTTATCTCTCTATCTGACAGGCTGGAGCACAGCAATGTGAGCACTGCTGCACAGCATCCTAACTCATTTTACAGTTTAACTATTTCATAAGTGGCAGTTAGTCTACTCCCACGGGCGCATGAGAAACACACGCCTCACTGGAGAGGTTTATAAAAGCAAGGAACCAGTCGTGCTCATGAAATTGGATGTCAAATCCTTTAATCACTGGCCTTGTTTTACAACTTTTGGGACCTGAAATGAAGACCAAAGGCATGACGATGTTTTGAACTTGAACTTGGCTGCACTTTTACATAAAGAAAAAAAAAAATGGGGGAGAGGGCAGCAGCTTTTAAAGGCATTCCAGGCCGAACAGAAAATGAAGAAAATAACTGCTCAATGCAGAAAAGTTATAATAATCCCACAGTACCCACAGGCCCGGGTAATTTTCAGTCATCTGACACCACTGCTGCACTCGCGTTGTCACAGCAGCCAGAGCTGAAAAGTCTGCTGGGAGAATTTTTCACCAGAGCAAGGAAACAAATACTGTGTCACATCTTAGCTGTCACACTCCGCTTCACAAAAACTCACTGGCCTCTTTACCCCTGCAAAGCCAGGGTGTGAACCTCTTGACTGTTGATGCATGAATACGGAGTGATTCCTTCTTTCAGTCTTTCTTGTCCCTACCTGGCATGACCGTCTTGTCGCAGGCCACGCACTTGGAGGAGAACTCGTTGCAGAAGCAGTCGCTGCACACGAGCGCTTCGTCCTGACTGGTGAAGGGCTCGTCGGCCAGAGAGCGGTCACAGCGGAAACAGCGGAAGCAGTGCTCGTGGTAATGTCTGTTCTCATAGAAGAGCTCCTGGAGGAAGAGGAGAGGGCAATTTAGGTGGGTGCTTGTTAGAAACTCACACTCACTCCTTGTTCACGGGGAGGTTAAGACTCCAGTCAGTACCTTGCTTGCTTAACGAAGACATCAGGGTACATGGATTTGTAAAAGGAGGGAAGCCAAATCCTTGATATACCTGTTCCTATTCTGAATCAACAATGTGTGGTAATCCACAGCTGTTTGTCTTCACTAGGAACCACTGGTCTTAGAGCAGCTGAGTGGCACTGACAGAAAGGTGGAAAGTGTTGGAAGACAGATAACTTGTGGTTCTATTGTTATAATATAATATATTGCTCTTAATGGTTTGTAATAACCTTTCATAGGATTTATTATCAATACCAAACATGTTGAAAAATGCTGCCTCGCTGTTTAACTTGAAATCAGAACACTGCGCTCTGAACTGGAGGTCAATAAAACCACTTGATATGTTATTGTTCCTCACAGGGAGCCTCTGTTTTTTAACCCCCCCTCCATCCGCTTGGAGGTCAAAGGTCATGGTCAGCCGCAGGATTCAGTTTCCCACACAAGTACTCTTCAGTGCTTTGTAAGTTTGCCGGCATGAGAGCCTAAAGCCTTCCTTCAGCCCTCCAAACACAAAAGAGTTGGCAAAGGAGATAAATGAGAGAAAAATCCTTTAATATATATTAATAATATTTTCTTAAAAATTAGAATAACCCACTTTGAGACTTTACACTTCAACTCCTCCTTGTGTTCCAGTTCATTTGCAGTTCAGACAAGCTGCGTGATAAATGGTCCCATTGAACGGAGCATGAAAAAACTTATTTTTGAGGAATTAGGCCTTCACAGTAAAAGAAACAAGTGACGGAGAGGGGCGAGGATGGATGAGGGATGAATGTTGTTACGTCTTGTGCGGGGGGGACGGCCAAAGCAAGCAGCGGCCTAATTCACTGCCAGTCCCTCACAGAGGAGTCCATAATTCACAGGACACTGATGGCCTGGTGTCGTCACTGGGTGTTTCCGTCAGGTCAGTGTTTTTACTTCTCACTGACTGAGGCTGAGTGGAGAGCTGAAGGGGAGTACAGACAATTTGCTGCTCTGTAATTAGAGTTATGTTCTCTAGGATTACCTCCGTCAGTTTGAACTGTTATTATATAACTTAAACAAAAAATTTCTAGAGGCAGACTGGCCCCTTGTAATAGTATATATATATGCCTGAATCATATATATGAATTTATTATATAATGTATTGTGTATTTTATCAACCAAGAGTTAAACATCTATAACTGTTTATAGATTATATATTAATTAGTATCAATATAGGAAGCTTTAGGATATATAGGATGCTTTATAAAGGATGAATTCAGTGTTTAACTAATGCTTTATCATCTAGTTATGTAAGTTATTATAAGTATTGCTAATTAATATTAGTGATATAAGCAAGCTTTAATTGTATTCCTGGTTGATTTAATTGTAACAGTTTTGTATTTTGATCTGTGGTATGTATTTTATTTCAGGTAACTGACAGCTAACAATCACATTTCAGACATTACATTGGACTAATGTCTTTGACTATTTTAATAAATTTAATAGACCAATAACTACCACTACAGCTATAAATACTTTCTGAATAACATCTCTACTATCTACTATATACTACTTCAAATTGAGGAAGGGCACTTGGCTGCTTTCGTACCTTGGCATTGTGGCTGATGATTTCTTTACATTCCTGGCAGGTGTGGGCGTGCAGGCGGTCGTAGCAGGGGATGCAGTGGGGGTTGTCCTCCACCTGGATGTACTTGCGTCCGTACAGGGACTCGTTGCAGTTATGGCAGTCGAATCGGTCACTCATGGTGTCTTCTTGTTTTTGTTTGTTTATTTGTTTTTTAGGATGACTGCCTGAAAAACAGAGAAGTCACACAAACAGTTCAGCATTTGATATCAGTCAGAGGACAAACCAGGAAGGAGGAGGAGGAAGGATAGATGGGGGGGGGCAGATTCTGGATGTGGAGCTGAGAATGAAAGACGAGGAGAAACAAAAAATAGAGGAACGAAAAACATTTCATTTCAAGAGGACTTCTCGAAGTTAAAAGGATCATGACACAAAACACACTAAACATGTTTTACAACCAATAACATAAATGACAAAATATCATTTTATATCAGTGGTTTATTCCCTTCCAATGCTAATATTTAAGTGGCTTTGTTTAAGCACGTTATCACCCGACAATAATGCTCCATGTCCTGCAGCACCAGGAATCAGCCACATGATCAGTGACTGTTGATGGTTAATGATGTAAAGAGAAGCAGAGAGGTCAAGCAGAGGAGGTATCACTCTGTAGGAAGTGGTGAAACTGCTCAATAGGATCGGTTAAAATCAAATTGTTGAGTTAATGTGCAAGAAGTAGAAACACTATTATGACAGACAACATGGTGTAGGTAAATGTTCCTGATCCAAAAGTACAGAGAGAGCTGCATGAACACTTTAAGTCAATGAGTTATGGCTGTTTCACAGTGAAGAAAACAGGACTGTAATGATTTTACTGCTTCTCCCATTTCATCATTACTCACTGACCAGTGAGGTCTCATGAAGTCAGCGACTCCCTCCCTCTCATTCTTGTTGTACGAAACCCCCTGTGGCGGTTTGACATTGAGAAAGAACAACTAAACAATATTAATTGTTGGGAGCTGAAACGAAGCAGTGTTCTCAGTTTCAAAGGCGCTCTCCAGGGCTTTTTCATCTGTGTTTGGCTTGCGCTTAAAGGGGCAATACCACGAGTTTGTCTTGTTTGCCTCCTTTCTCAACTTTCTTTTTCAACCTTCTTCAACTTCCTTTACGCAAAGAAATTCCTGTGATCATATCAAGGAGCTGTATCTGTGAAAGCTTCACCGTCAGCTGTGAGTGTTTTTGAGTAAAAAAAAATCACTGATTTTAAAATAATTCCCAGTTTTTTGCCTTTTAATTAAAACTACTTAAGACGGCCCATTTCACTCTGAGAGCAGAAGCTGATCCTCAACCTCAAACAAACAGTATTTCCCAGGACACTTCTTAATTTCAGTGGCATTTTCTCCGAAAGCACAACATATTTTCTCATAAGAATCTATAAATGGGATCAATTATGACTCAAATCTCACTTGTCTCATTTTAAGTTGTTGGGTTGTTTTTTTTTTGTTTTTTGTTTTTAATCTTGCGTGCCTGATACAAAACACAATCCCATTGAGGGAAATGGGTTTGCTCTCCAAACACTAACATCAAGAATGTGTCTCTGTGTGACTATTCCTTTTCATGGACAAATATGACTACAGGAGATGCTTTTGATTGTTTTTGCTAAAGATTCTTTGGCCTAAAACCACTGTAACTGAAAACCCCACACCAGCAAGTGAGATATAAAAAGCTCCACTGACACAACTAATGATATTTGTGTTTGAAATTGATTGTTATGATTGAAAACAACAGAGTCACAAGGCCCGGTGCAAAATGACACCACTCAGTAAGTATGGGTTCATCGTAATTTGGAGGTGGAAAGACGGTGACGTGTCCGGTTTAAAAACTGAGCTACATTATATAATGTGTTTCAACCACATTTCAGTAACTACATCTTACTTTTTAGACGCACGGAAAACGATGTTTTGTCAGAAAGTCAATCGAAGGACCATGAAGAGCCTAAACCACGACAAAGAGATGCAGAGGAACCACAAGAAGTTGATGAAACACCAGAAAAGGCTTCAAAGACACAAAATGACCACATAACATGACCGCAGAGAAAAAGAAAATGATATAAAATTCAATGCTTCAACCACATGGAGACAAACAATCACCACACAGGCACAAATGACCTGCAAGAGACACAGCACAGTTTACTGCTGCTTGTGGAGCAGAGGAAGGACAGGTGGAAACAAAACCAGGCACACGGACAAGAACATCATCCCGCCATTATTACTGAAGACAGCGAGGCATTAACAGAGTATGTGACCCCATGTTCTGAAGCGGCAAAGGGAAATGAGTGAGGAAATGATGTGTGGGAGGTTAAAATACCCTCCTGTGGAACAGCTAAGACCTGGCAGGGCTGAGCTCAGATATACACAGTCAGGGTATATGTTCATGCTCAGGACTGCCATGGTCTGGAGCATTGAACTTACAAAGGCGGACACTTTAAATATTTCACTTGGAAACAGTTTTTGTTTATAATGCCCACTTCCCCCTCCTTATTTTGGGCACAGACATGTTTCTGTACTGTCAAAATGTCAGAAAAAAGGAGGCCAGTTCAACAAAGAGCAGCTGAGAAACCGTGCTGCTTTGAAAACTCCCTAAGGGACAACGGAATGATCCGACCCCCCCGAACCCTCCTTCAGCGCTGGAAGACGTCATCGGTTCAGTTGAAATGACAAGAGGTCGGTGCAAACTAATGTAGGCCATTTGTTCTGTCAGATAAACACTAGTTGTGGTTGAGTATTAAAGCTGTTGAGATTTAAAGCCTTTTTTTTTTTTTTTTTTTTTTACAGGTACCACGCTTCATGCTCCTTTAACCTCTGAGTATTTGCATCTGGTCTTTGAGTCGTTGCGAAAGTGCAGTTTACATTCCTCATGTCTGACTGCTATCAAACATTTTGTTTCTAATAACCAATGATGCCGTAATTTTCAGATAAACATAACAAAGATAAACACAGTCTGCTCTCAGTCATGTCCTACAGCTGATGCCAGAAGCACAAACTCCCTCTCCTCCAAGACTCGGCCCCCGACCGCGTCTCCCTAGCCATGTTAGCACAAAAACTGAGGACACCCCTCATACATCCCCTCTCCTGCAGATAACAGCGCGCCTTCAGCAAAACATGGTAGGGAAAACCAAACTGAAACAAAACATCACATCCCACATCTGTTTTCTGTCCGATTGCTTGTCCTGATGG
>OMNW01001422.1:2768-57995 GCA_900303245.1 Selene dorsalis | reverse complement strand
GGGAGCCTGAAAGGGTCCAGATGCTGGTACCAGGACCACAACAAGGACCATGGGGCCAGGACCGTGGCGGAACCGGGACCAAGACCAGTAGAACCGGAACCGGTACCAGAACCGGAACCGGTACCGGGACCAGAACCAGGACCAAAGCGGGACCCCGGAATTATCGGAACCGGCACCAGGACCACTAGAACCAGAACCGGTACCGGGACCACCAGAACCGGAACCGGTACCAGAACCAGGACCAAAGCGGACCCGGGCGTTTCCGGAACCGGGAGTGTCGGGGTTCGGAACCGGTACCGGTACGGTTTCTGCGACCAGAACCGGGATCAGGACCGGGATGTGGTTGTGGCATATGGTTTTAAGATCCGCGGGGCTAGGGCGACAGCCGAATTTGCCAAAATGTTACAGGACTCACACGGGGAGTAAGACGGTATGATTGTAGGTTTATTATGATCGTTGATAGGATCGTTCACTCGTTTTGAGTTTATCTACAATATTACACTGAAAACGAGTTGATTCTAACCTGTATATTATATCACAATGGACAATAAATCACAATCAACTGTCTTTTGTGCATTTTTAATGAGAAATGAATGTTAAACATGACAGTTCATCTCAGAACACATCAGTTCATGTTATCATGAGGGCTTTACTCTCTTACCTTTTAATACTAGGTATATTAACCCTACACATACATTTCTTTGCTGCACAGATCTACAGTTGTATATACAGGATGTTGGTGGTGGTATTATAAACTCAGCCACATGTGGTTTGTTTTTGTAAGCCACAGTATATTTAAATAAAATTTGAGCTCTGTGGATTTAATTTACTCAGTCAGAAAAATGCATCTTCCTTAATAATTGTCTTTACTTGTTTTGTAGTTTGATCATCCTCATTAAGCCTTCAGGTGGATGTGACTCTTTGTTATTAAACAGTTCAACTTTACAGTATTTCCACAACACGGAGAATGTCACTGTCCACTAATGCAGCTGTTACAGAACCAGGTGTTTTCATTACATACACGAATGACCCAGACACTATTGGATTTTGGGAGAAAAAGTCACACGCATGTTTTTCGAACAATTTAATAATATGGTTATGAGTGTGAGTGAACATTTAGCATACTGTACACTGAACACACACTGACGACGTGGTGAGGAGGAGAGGCGATCAGGCCCGGGTGGAAGACGGGGAGCAGGATGCACCGTCTCAGACCACACACACCGACCCATGGAGGCCAAGTCTCAGTTTACATCTGACCACCGAGGCATATTAATGCGTAAAATGCATTAATGTGGACGATTTGAACTGAGGAACAGGTGTTTAACACCAACGGCGATGATACACACACACACACACACGCACACACACACACAGCATAAATGACGCTAAAATTGTTGAAGAATTTGAGTTTTACAGGAGCAGTTGTGTTAAACCGTCTGGTGTCATATCAGTAGCCTAAATACAGTCCATTAAAAGGTTAGGAGAATAAGAGCTGACAAGAGCCTGATAACAGACATTACACATCAGGAAGTAAAATTAACTCGATGTGTCCAAATGAAAACTCAACTTTGAGTAGTTGTTTCCCTTTTCTGGCTGATTTTTGAGTCCTCGTTAAGTCTCAGGCATTGTCGATCCCGAGACACTTTTTGGGAGTGCACACACACAGCTGTGAAAAGAGATTTTTACGGGGTAAAACAGTAATTAACGGTGGTTACAGCTGGAGGTGTCCTGTGAACAGTTTTACAGCCGTCTCTTTCACTATTGTGGTCTATGGGAAAAAAGCTCTTTAGGCCCATGGGGATTTTTCGTTGCATTACCAAAATCGGCGTGTCGCCTGAGGGGCGGCGTCATAGATCTATGGTCTATGGTAGTTTGTCCGGGGAGCGATATTTTTAGCCCTTCTAGCCAATCAGAGGCGAAACAGGCGGTACCTTCCCCCTACCATCCTGGGGGAAAAAAAATATCGCGTCCGGGGATTGGCTACACCGGAAGTGTCTTCCTGCGCAGATGCGGACGTCACGTGACACGTCAGGAGGTGGTTTTTCGTCGATCGTTGCTAACCCGGTTACCGAAAGGACCGACCTGTGGACGAGCCGTTAGAGCTCGAAAGTGGCTGCTTAGCAAGTCCATATCGCAAACACAACGTTTTATATGTTAAATACCATCTCAAACTTCTGTTTGAGTTGGTACAAGATCTAGTAACGCTGGGAGCGGAATCAGAAACCAACGGGACGGCAAGGTAAGGTTAGCTAACGCGTGCCGCCGCCATTGTTTATGAGCAGGCTGCGAGCGAGGCCTTGAACTAATTCATGGGTTTAAAATGCTTATATGCGCATGCGAGAAAAGCATATTGTGTATTCGCTTGTTCTAATTTTGTATGAAAATGTCCGCATTTTTAAAATTAGTGTGGATCTTTAGCGAGCTAGAAGTGGCTCCATGGTCTTAGAGGCTCTCGGGTTTCGAGTCATGAATTGCAGCGGGCCCTTTCACAGAAATGATCTAGCTCGGTACAATATACGATGGCTGTATATCCCGCTATACGCCATGATTATTTAGATAAATCGGTCGCGTTTGTGAGCGAGTGTGACTCGCCTGGTTTGTGTCGTCAAAATATCCCGTGAAAACGGGTGTCGATGTTAAGGGACCTGCTAGAGGCCGGTTTGGCGCGCTAACAGACTGCAGGCACTAAATGCTGCTGCCGCACCTGCCCAGCCACCAACCGAGATGTGTTCAAAACTCTCTCCTCCAGGGCTCTATAGGTCATTTTGTATTGGAGCCAATGAGCCCACTGATGCTTAAAGGATTCCCTACTCCACGCAGACACCAGTAAACTCTTCTCCATCGGTGGCTTCAGATGTATGTGTGTGGAGGGTAGACGAATATAAATATCCAAATATTCAATTCCCAGTGTAGGAAGGAGTAACACTTTCTCCTGTAAGATGGGGTCACACCCCATTTTCTATCCAAACTTTAGTCACTAAAGATGTTCTGTTTTGTTTGAAACATGACTGAAACCACTGTGTTTTCAAATGGTTATAGATCAATTTACTGAGTAATGAACTGTCAGATCTACTTTACATTACACACATTTAAATTTTACTCCTCTATCAACAGGAAAGGAGAGATGTCATACTACTCCTCCTCCCGTAGCTCATCCCGGGCCACCGACTGTAAAGTGTATGTGGGAGACCTGGGAAATGGTGCTGCCAAGGGCGAGCTGGAGCGCGCGTTCAGTTATTATGGCCCACTGAGAAGTGTCTGGGTTGCCAGGAACCCACCTGGGTTTGCCTTTGTGGAGTTTGAAGATCCCAGAGATGCAGAAGATGCTGTGAAGGGCATGGATGGAAAGTGAGTATTAAAATTGTCCTGTAATGTTTCAGTAGCTTTTCTTTTGACAGTGGTATCTAATTTTCCCTTTGCCCCTGTGCGTTCTGCCTTGTCACAAAGTTAACAATAACTGCCCGATCATACATAAACAAAGACCATAGTGTAATTGTATCTAAATTTGCGAATCCATGCAGCCTGAAGACTGCTGGCCTCTCTAACTGACTTTTTATCTGTTCAGGGTCCTCTGTGGTTCCCGTGTTCGTGTGGAGATGTCAACAGGTCTTTCCAGGAAAGGCCGTGGGCGCCCCAGTAGACGCCAGTTTGACCCCAATGACCGGTGTTACCAGTGTGGAGATCGTGGCCACTATGCCTACGACTGCTACCGCTTCAGCAAAAGAGGCCGTCGCAGCAGGTGAAGGAATACAGGCTGTTTTGCTGGTGGCTTACACAAGCAGTATTTGTCATCAAAGCGGCAAAGGAGTGACGTGAATAACCTGTTTGTTTTTCATTTCAGGTCTCGCTCTCGTTCTCGATCTCGCTCCAGGTCCAGGTCCCGTGGACGCCGCTATCGCTCTCGTTCCCGCAGCAGAAGCTACAGCCGGTAAGTCAAGGCCACACCTGAAATGAAATATTAGTGGGAAATGGTGGTGGACAGTACACTGACTAAATTAGGATGTCTGTGATTTGTAATGCAGACGAAATTATGTGGGTGCCTTTTAAAAGTATGGTCAAAGATGAAGGGGAACTTATCTGTCAGCAATGAGTTTGAGCTTTAGGGATGGGAGTCGAGAACCGGTTCCAGTTTAGAACTGATTCCAATTCATTTTATCCATCAACATCATTTACCTTTTACTCATTTTTCATTCAAGTGTATTCATGGTGTTTGTGATTTTTCAGAACAGTGCTGGAAGGTGATAGATCTGTTGTTTGTGCTATGAAACACGACACAGCACAGAAATGAAGAATAGTGTGTCTGCCCAGGTGTTGTTCACATCACTCCCAATGGGACCTTATAACTAACCCCAGCTACTGCAAGCAAATGCCACTTGTACCCTTTCACAATTAGGAATACAGCCACTTGTTAGCAGTTGTTGTTGACGCATGTATACTTAACACATAGACACAGATTATATATTGCATGATCAATGCTAAACCGTTTTATCATGTTTATTACTAACAGTTACCTCTTTTTGTCCCTCGTTTTATTTTCTCAGGAGCCGCCGCCGATCTCCATCCTATTCTAGACGCAGAAGCAGGTGAGAACAGAGCTTATATAATGATATTTAACTCTTATGGCAGTACATTCATTTGGATGCTTTGTGTACTTCAGAAGATGTGAGAGATGTAACTGCTCCTCATCTGGGTTGTATTGATCCGGTTTTTTGAGAAGGGGAGAGGACTGAGGGGCAGGGCAAATAATTGTTACCTCCCTCAGGGATCAATTACACACATTTGCAGCATGTTATTTGTTCAGCCTCACTCTTGTTGTTAATGCCCCCAGTGTTGCCCTTGTTCCATCACAGCTTCAATTAAACCTTCTTTCTCCTGTAACATTAGGTCTGGCTCCCAAGCCCGTTCTAAGTCTCGGACTCCAGTGAGAAGGTAGGTTGTGTTAGCTGCATTTGATTACAGTTTGTCTGAAACACGCCGTCACTGCTGTCCCCTCTCTACTGGTCACATGATTGTAGAGTAAGACACACACAAAGTAAAGATTGCGTACAAAATGCTATAAACCAGTTTATCTCTGTATTTGTATCTTTTTTTTGTAAGTCATATTCTTCCATAGTGACTTGAGCTATGATTAGCGAGACATATTTGTTCATACATTTCTTGTTGATTTGAGGTTCAGTATGTACAGGTAGCAAAGTCACCTATCAAATCACAATGTAAAGAAAAAATAAAGTGACTCAATGGAAAGGAAATCATTTTCTCTAGTAACCCTGTGAAGTTTATCCACTTAAATGGAGTGAACTGACAAGATGGGCAACAAAGTTACATACCATGCCGAGGAATTTGTTCTTCTGCACTCGAAATGTTCATCCAAGCTCTGAAACAATGAGGGAGAACTTCCTGACACAATGGTGGATCAACCTGCCGATCCTGTCAGCAGTACACAATAAGGTTTAGATTTGTGCACGTCTGCTTTTCTGTGGGTCTCTGCAGCCATCAATGACACCCATCTCTGCTTAGGTTTGTAAAGATGTTTACATAATCCCAGCTTTATCATTCAATAGTGACACTGGTAAACTTTGTTTTTCTGTCCCCTCCAGTCGCTCCAGATCTCGGTCTCGGTCTGGCTCTGCACCCAGAGGACGCTCTGTGTCCCGATCTCGCTCACGATCTCCGTCAACCAACCACAAGAGGAACAGGTAAACCCTCAGTCACTCAAACACAGTTTAGGTTGTCTAATGAATTACTAGTGCATTGTTTTACTAAGACAAGTGTGTAACACCTGGATAGGAAGAAGCTACAGTGAAGTCTAGATGATCCATTATAGATTTTAGATGTCACAGTTCTGATCACAACCATCTTGTGTTCCAAGTGAGGGTGAGTTATGTTTTTTACACTGGCCAGAGCTAGATACTCCAACCTAGGCAGGGATTGTCCAATAGACCCTCATTCTACGCGGGAGCATTATTCTGCCAAGCGACCACCACGTGACGATGAGATGGACGACCACTGAGGCACCTCTTCCTCGGCGACTCGGAGAGATCTGCATCCTGTGCAATGTCTTCTGCTTCTGCTGTTTGCTAGTAGTGGAGAGAGAGGGCTAGAGGACAGGGACTTGGGCCCTCTGATGTAGGGAAGTAAATGTAAGATTAGACCTCTCTCTTGTGCTCTCTTTTCCAGCAATCACAGGCTCGGCACTGTTCAACCTAAATGTAGCTCTCAATCAGTCCCAGTTGATCTTGGAAAAAAGAGCACATGACAGACAGTCTTCGTAAAGTCTGTAAACTGTTGACACACATTTTATTGGATTATTAACTGTTAAGTAGACATGATCAGAGCTAGCATTTTAATAAATGTTTTACTTTTTCTTAAATTTTAATTCCCTACCATTTGAATTTGGCTAGATGAAGAGAACTCAGAAAAATATTAGCTGAGATCAGTCAAAACGACACCCTTGGTGTGACTTAGGGTAAGCATCTTTGCAGCACAGTTTTGTTTATTTTTCATATTTTCTTTAAAGCGTGTGGTGGGAGCTGAGCACTGCACAGACACCGCAGCTGATCCCAGGCCCAGGGTCTGCCAGCTGGCGGTGTGTACGTCCTGCGGGAGGGTGACTAAGAGCTGACCTGAGATCAGCCTTCGCCTGCATCTGGTGTTAGACAGCGAGAAAGAGGTCGACCTACCGACCAAACCCTCCCCACAGTGAATGGGCGACCGTCTGTTCAACCGACGCACACGCTCAGACGAGATCAGCCCGCGCACACATACAGTTGTTCTACTAGAGTCACCCAGCCAGCCAGCCAGCCAGCCTTCAGATGTACCAGAGGGCTGACCCACACAGATCAGAGTTCGACCACTACCTTTTTTAATCCATAACCTACCAACCAGACCCCCCTACCTACCTACCAGAGTTCTACGGCCTCTGTCTTAGCTTCTGAAAGTGAGAGAAAGAGAGCTGACGAGAGATCAGTCTTCAAGAGCCTCCCAGCGCAGTGTTTCTCCAAGTTGTAGTCATCCGTCCTTCAGTCCTTTCATCCTTCGCTTCTCTGTACTTGTTGTTTCTGCCACTGTCTCCAAAGGTAACCAAAAATCAAACCCCCTGACAAGCTCATTTTGATGATGAAAGAAAATGCACAGACTTAATGTAGTCTGGAAAACTGGTGATGACAGAGCTAAAGTTGAGCATTTAACAAGCATGCACAGAATACAGATGTGTGGCTGTATGTGAGAGTGTGTGGATGACTGAGTGCAAGAGAGGAAGGCAATATGAATTTTAATGGGCTGATATCTCTGAGGAGGCCTTGTCAGACATGTTTTTCTTCTTGTGCCATACATGTCACAACATCAATATCATTTTAGGATGCTTCTCTAT
This sequence comes from Selene dorsalis, assembly GCA_900303245.1. NCBI lineage: Eukaryota > Metazoa > Chordata > Actinopteri > Carangiformes > Carangidae > Selene > Selene dorsalis. The sequence goes on along the minus strand of OMNW01001422.1, from coordinate 50,623 downwards.
TATAGTTTATACTTAAATACTCAAACCCAATCTGTAGTTCATTTTCTGGTCATGGAATAGAATAGTTTCCATCTGTTTGTGCTGACCCCTCTTTCTGTGTTGTAGTTGTTGAAGGTTTAAGTCCTAAATCTCTCTGCTATGCTGACAACCTGTTCTAGTAGCAATAAAGGACACGGTGTCACAGACTTATAATATATTTGAATAGGTGTTTGTCCTTGTGTTTTTAGCTTTTGACCCTGGACACTTAAAAATAATCTGTGGCCCTTGAGATGAATCTTGGTTTGACAAGTCGAAGAAATGCGTAGAGTTAAATATAAATGCCCATCCACTGAAATAAAAATGGTATTAAGATATTGAGTAATGTGGGATATTTTTCTGATCATTCTTCCAGCCTCCCTTGTGGCAAGCTAACTCTTTTCCATTTCTGTTTCAGTCGTTCCCGTTCAGCAAGTCCAAACCGCAGCCCTACGCCAGCAGATGACTGAGTGAAGAAGACTATTAGTCCCCACCCATTACAATTCTCCTTAACAGACCGACCCTCAGTCCCTGCGCCACATCTGCTTTTTACAGCCCAAAAGCAGCTGTTTTTTGTACATGTCTGTCTAGTCTCAGTCATTGAGGTTCATTTTTCCCCCAGAGACTGTATTCTTTTTGCTGTCTTACATTGTTTGAGCTTTAGTCAGTACAGCAGACTGGCATCAGTTTTCAATAGACAGGGGTTATTTTAAACGATCTTTTTGGTGCGGACATAGGCCATCTTTCTTCTCGGAAGCTGTGTAGCAAATGTGACAGGGAACACTTTAAGGTAAAATTGAATGTTGCATTTGACTTTTAGCAGTGGTTTGGGCAGCTCATACAGATAACTGCAGTTGAAGAAACCCCGTTGACACAGTTCCCGGGGGTGAGAACATTGTATCAAAAAATGCTTTTATTTCTTGTGCTTAAATCTATCAGCCTGAAGATATTTCCCCCCATTGAAAATCGGCATAGATCTTTTTTTTTTTTTTTTTTTTGTCTTGCACTCCGGTATGACTATTGAGTTCAAATGATTATTATTTCCACTCATAAGAGATATTTACTGGCCTGCATGCCTTTATATATGATGTCACATTCCCACTGTTGTTTCTGTGCTGCCCTTCCCTTTTTACAACCTTGATCAACTTCACTCTGCTGAATATTTTCCCCCAAGTGTGTTTACTGATTTGTTTTTGTGACCTGATTTTAGAATAAATACTGTGCTCAAGTTTGATTTCAGTAAGGGCTGCTTCGACATTTTGGTTCTGTTTCTGGCTTGTATGGTAAGACAGTGGCAGTTTTATTTTTGAATAAACCTCTTCAACAAACATCACTGCTTTTTTTTTTATTTACCTTGGTTTTGTGGGACTTACTTTATGAATATTAGCTGCAGTTTTCACTACAAATTTTAATAGTACTGGGTCATTGGATTTGCATGAATGTTCTTGCTCTATTTGAACTCTTGTAAGAGAGGACAGCTTTTTAAGCAAAGGACTGCATGTAACGAACTTGTGATACTTTATTTTCAAATAAGGGTTACCAAGCTGAAGGAGAAAGGGTGAATTAGTAACTCAGTTCTTTAATGCATAGCAGGTCCAGAAGTGATCTCAGCTTTGGACTGAGGCCTGAAGCCACTAACACATCGTGATGTTTATTAGATGTTTTGTAAACGTCGGATAATTACTGTAGCGTCGCTTCAACCCTTTTTACGGCGTCTGTACCCCTATTGGCCCTAACTCGGGTCACAATTTGATTCACAGCTGATTCAGCCTATCACAGCACATGATGGCGTCTTAGTGGGCGTGGAAACTCGAGCTTCGTTTTTCTTGACTTTTCCGTCCATTTCAGTTGATCGTCACAACCACCATCCTTTTTAACCGGGACAACATGGCTACTGCAGCGAGCCGTTACTACAGCGAAGACGGCAGGGCAACGAAGAGACAGAAAACCGACGGAATGGCCACGGTGAGTCGGTTTAGTGTGGGTCGCGTGGGGGAATAGTTTAAGTTGCATAACAAACCCGCCCGGCCCAGTTACAGGCTTCTTGGTGGTTTTTAATTCATTGTAATGCGCGTTGGAAAAAAAAATGTCACGACGCGTCTCAGGTCGTCAAATGTGTTAGAGAGCGTAAGGTTGCTGTTCACAGCGCGTCTTTTTATCAACTTTAACGGCCTAACGTTGTGTATTTGTTGGATGAAGAAGGCAAATTTCGACAGGGTAACTGTGCTTTGCAGTCTGAATGGGCTCCTTTGAGGGCGGTTTCCCCGGCCGGGCCTAGTCTGAGCCCGGCTTTGTTCTAGCACCGGTAACATTAGCTGCTTGCTAGCCGCGAGCTACATACCGTGCTCATGATCAGATTAAGACCGGTCAGCATCAAACCAGGCGCTGCTTCGTGTTGAGTCACTCTTATCTTGGTTGTCCATGAACGTTTGACTAAAATAGTGTTTCAGATTAGGGAAATGACGATGAAATTAAACGCACGCCAACAGGGCAATTAACGGCCCCTTCCCCCAGATGGCCAGAGTAACCCGAGGTTAATTAAAGGTTTGTGTTGAAAGGGAGCTTGGCCAAGGAACGACAGTAAGCAACACTATCAGCGGACTATGAGACCACCAAATCACAAGTTTCACGTGCTCCATACCTCATATAGTAGGAGTTGAACTCATTCATCTACAAGAAAGATGGTAGTAAGCCACAAGAATAAGGGTGTATGATAAGAATAACAGTTAAGACACATAAAATTGTACTGTACACACCCACTGATAAATCAGCCACAGTACAACACATGGTAGACCCATGGCGCCAAACACGAGTACTGATTTTGGTTCACTTAAAACACATTCAAGTCCAGAATCTCTTCTAGTGGGTTCAGTGGCATCAGATGAATGGGTCAGTGACAAATAAGGGTCGATGATGAGCAAGATGAGCAATACTGAAGTATCTTAAAATGTTTCAAAAGCATGCATCGATTTGTTAAAATGTACATTTTGCGTTCATGTTTATTTTATGTCATTTGAAACGACAGTTGAACCATTTTTTAATTTCTACATTGAAGTTTTAATGCATTTTGGTGATACTGAGCAGGACATATTCATAAAACACTGCTTTTTTGCTAGAAAATGTGACAATGTGAACATTGTGCAAAAGTGAATTACATTTATTCCACATTTGAGTCCAGATTTATTATCTTGTTTATTATAAAATACCAGTTTATACCATTTGGCACTGGGTTGATTCATGTCATTGACTGTAATACAGATGTTGCAGATAGTAGTTTTTATCATTTATCTTGGGAACTTTATACTGCATGTAAGGAATGAGCAAGGCGGTTTTCCCCTAACTGAGTCAAGTGAAAACTGTTAGCTACACTTAAAACACACTTCCTCATAAAACTGTGGACCAAGGATTTATTTTTGTTGGCGAATGCAGAATGACTTACACAACACTTTTTTTATCTGTTAGGTATGTGTTGAAAAGCTGTCAGGCAAGAAATATGGCACATAACATAAAACAAGGTTGTCAACAGGTCATTGTCTTCATCAAAAGAGATGCAGTGCCTTTTTTCAGTAACCAGAGTTGGCTAACCACCCCGAGTAACAACATTGCCTAAATCTGTGGCTGCTCCATATTGTCTGTGACTAAATGTCTGATATCAGTTGAGGTGGTTCATATATGCAGCTGGTTGCTTTTTATGTCTTTGTGCTAGCAACAGCCAGAGATCGAGTTGTTCGCTCCTTCCATTGTCATGGATGCAATATCTCAGCAAGATGTTGGCTTGAACAGTTTATTAAACTTGGATTAGATTCTGTGTTCAAGGTCAGTGTGACCACAAAATACTGACTTACATAGTTACGTATTCACACAGCAATTATGAACGACTTTCACACAATTAGTTAATATTTTATGACTCTGGATAATTAGATGTAATCTAAGGCAAGTCTGAGTGGCTAGGACACACAACTCTGAGGATGTTATTAATTCAAAACAACCCTGTAATAATTTCACTGAGTTAAAGATATATACACCATGCAGCCCTGTGCAAGTGACCCACTTAAACCAAGTTACACAAATTTAGGATACATTTGTACTGCCTTTACAAGTATGTTATGTGAGAATTGATATTTTATTTATTCATTTATTTTTTGGACACAGGGATATGAAGATCCACACAAGACCCTTCCATCTGTGGTGGTTCATGTCCGGGGGCTGGTGGACGGAGTCACAGAAGCCGACCTTGTGGAGGCTTTGCAAGAATTTGGAGCAATCAGGTAGAAAAAGAAGAAAAAGTAATGAAAGTTAAAAAGTGCCTTTCCACTACATAGAGTGCTGTAGGTAATGGGTAACTTTAACCGACAAACCAACATTTGTTCACGGTGAGGTTTAGATGGGTGGTGACTTACCTGAAAGACATGACATTAAGAACTACATTTTTAAAGGCAACTAGCTGTAAAATTGGTCTAGCTGATTTCATAGTATCTGCCATTTCATCTGAAGGCACCATTACTTTTGTTTTTAGCTATGTGGTGGTTATGCCCAAGAAGCGTCAGGCACTGGTGGAGTATGAAGACATGAACGGATCATCCACAGCCGTAACCTACGCTGCAGACAACCAAGTTTACATCGCTGGCCACCCAGCCTTTATCAACTACTCCACTAGCCAGAAGATCTCCAGACCGGGAGACTCGGACGACTCGAGAAGTGTTAACAATGTTCTTCTGCTCACCATCATGAATCCCATCTACCCCATCACTACGGTGAAAGATTTTTTTATTATTATTATTATTTTGGCCTGTATTTTCTAATGTGTATGTGCTGGATTTTGGCTCAGAGTTGTATGTGTAATGTGCTGAAAACATGTTGCATAGTAAGAATGTCAGCTGGATGCTACGAGCATGGCTACAATACAGGACTGCAATTTAAGATTATGTTAATCTAAGAGATATTTACTTAATTTGCACTATTTTACGGCATCTTGTAAACTATTTAATTGAGTAGAATGCCATTAATTATTAGTACTGAATGTAAATTGCTTCTCTACATTTATGCATGGTTCTTTGATTGTGAAAATTGTGTTTTTGTAGTTTGTCATTTCTGTAAGAAAAAATAGAAGGGAAAAAAGTGAAGTGCATAAACAAATGAAGTTCTAAGACAAAATCAAATTGTTGCCTCTAGACATTTGTGCCTGATGGTTTTGTTAACTTTTGTACATTTTCACAGGATGTCCTTTACACTATCTGCAACAACTGCGGTCCTGTCCAGAGAATCGTCATCTTCAGGAAGAACGGCGTCCAGGCAATGGTTGAATATCCTTTTCTATGGGTGCTGTTTGACATGGAGATGTCCTTCTGTTTATTGCTGCACTGTGTGGAATACTGGTGTAGTCCCCCACAGCACGAGATCTAACTGAATAAACAGATAGTGTCCAACACGTCTTTCATGTGCAGACTTGCTCTGGGACCTGTAGGCATATTTCACAATTGCACAAAAGCAATCATAGTTGTTTGCTGTGCATGAGAAAACCAAGAACCCTGCACATCGACTTGTCTTCTGTGGTCTCTGTATATTGTTTTTGTCAAGCACTTTGTAAACTCATGTTTTTAAAGCTGCTATATAAATTAAGTTATTATTCTTCCGCAGTTCTCTGTAGAACTAAAGACAAACTAGGATGTACAGGTCCAGATTTTACCAAGTTAATCCATCGTGGGTTATTGTAGTCAGCTGTCAAGGTGAACCTGGTGAATCCTGTTTTGTCCTTAACCATGTCATCACATTTGACTCTGTGCAAAGTGCTCAGCGTGCCAAGGCGTCACTTAATGGTGCAGACATCTACTCTGGCTGCTGCACGCTGAAGATTGAGTATGCTAAGGTAGTACTGCATCACACTGTGTTTTACAAAAGTTGACACACGCATGGTTAACGCAGAAGTTGTGTTTTGTGTAGTGTATTCATGTGAACTTTATTTCCACAGCCCACTCGCCTGAATGTTTTCAAGAATGACCAAGACACCTGGGACTACACAAACCCCAACCTGGGAGGTCCAGGTAAAACCTCAAACTCTCAACCCACTACTCTTTGTAGCTGAGAAGCCTGATAGTGTTAAGTACTCTTACTGCCACTGTGTGGAGTTTCAGCAAGCAGCCTAATGGAAAGATGAAGACAACATCTGTCACTGATAATGCTACTAAGTAGATGGATTTGAAATTGTGCCCAATTATCAAATATTATATTTTGGAAGAACTTGCGTGGCATTATGACTGAAGTGTTGCTTTGGGTCATATTCTCACACCTGTTAATACCCACTATAGTCAGACTTCATAAGCAGGAGTGCAAAGTGTGAATAAGAAGCATGATGTGAATAGCAGTCAGGTTAGATGGTTCTATTAATCTAACTGTCAAAACCCTGAACTCCAGAGAACTACCTACAACAACTCAGCTGTGTGGTGGGAATGGCAGAAACACATTTGCAGACAGAAACGCATGTCCCTCTCTTTAAGAGCATTTAGCTCGTCCTGGTATGACGTTGTTTTGGTTTACTTGACCTAATGAAATGTTTTCATTTACCGGACCATTGGCCATTTTGGATATCAAATGTTGTCACTCAGGTGCATCATTTTCTCTTTGAAGACAGTTGTGATATAACTACTGTACGAGTCCTTTACTGTTGCTTATGGCCAAAAAGTGGTAATGTGAGGTCACAGTGACTTTGAGCTCTGACCTTTGAACACCAGAAGTGTTCATAAGAATGAACGACCTTTAACGATTCTACTGCCACCGGTGCATAGACATAAACAGGCCTCCTATCTGATCAGAGCCTTGTCAGGCTTCAGTGGGTTTCAAGTTCTTCATGACTTCACTTTTTGACCAATATGAACAGTGGTCAAACTTGGTAATGATTACAAATTTGTCCTAATTCTGGCCAGTTAAGAGCATTGATTTTATTTTACTTTATAAGCAGTTATAGTAAAGATTGGTAGTGATAAATTTGACTAAATGAGAATTTGTGACATCTTTTAGATCCATGAGGTTCAAATGCTGTTGAATTATCTGTTGGCTACAGAAGCAGCATGAGACGAGCAATAGATGTGATTTTTGTCTGGTGGGACGGAGTGACATGTTAATACCCATCAAAATCCCCCTTTACATACTTCTGTCATGAAGACACAAACTTACAAAGTCATGTTTTCCAGCATTTGCTGTTCCTGCCTTCCTTACCACACCTGGTGTTTTTGGGGGGTTTTGAGGTCCCTTGAGTTGAATAAGTGCATTAGCTCAGAGTTCAAACTTACAGTGTTACCCATTTTTAATAGGTGATGTTTGTTATCAACAGTTAGGACTGTGGACACAAATTTTCTTGCCACCCAGACTGATGCTGGTCTTTTCCACTGCCACCCAACTCTTCTACCATCAAATTCTCCTGTCTGGTTGTTATTTGTTTTTAATCTAACCAAAACAAATGGCCACCAGCCTTACAGCCAGTCCCCCTCTGTACAACCAAAACAAAGTAAAATAGAAAGTGGTTCTGACGAGAGCAGCTGGTCAGACAGGCTAGTCTGTTACTCATTTAGTTGTGGGATCTGTCTGGGAAGTGAGAACAGAGGCAACGACCAGCATCGGTAAACAGGCTGCATCTGCAACATCATGTAATGCCTTATCTCCTCCTAATACATCAGTGATCTCAATCAATTAAAAAACACGCACAGGACAGGACTTGTGCTAAGAGTCAGAATACATGCTGACAACATCACCACTCAGCAACCACCATCTCCAGTATCCACTTCTTCAGTGAGGACACAACCACTATCATACAGAGGGCCAAATGTCCCCAGAGACACAAGGGGATATGCTACAAGACACCTCCCACTCAACATGACGGTGTAGGACTGATATACCACTCATTCCTCATCTCTGCATCCCAGCACAAGAGCCACGAAGACAACGCACACTTCTAGAGGGAGGGGAGATTTGGGCACTGAGCTATACTTGGTCCCTCCCCCTTCACTGCCCCCCGTCCTGCTTTCTTTTCATTTTGAGACACAAGCGAGTCACACATTGAAGCAGGCCAAAGCTTGCATCTACAAACCCCCACTGTCTACACCAGATGGAGACTGATACCAGCGAAGACACAGCATCCACCAAACAGAAGTAGTGACAGACATCAGTACAACAGATGACGCATACTGATATTAACCAGTCGACCAAGATCACACGTTTAAAGCCTCGGCCCTTCCTGTACTGTCACGGGCCGCGTTGCTCGCCACTCTTGTCATCACGAAAACAAAAACATTTGAGCAGCACACTGACACTTGCTGATGCCGTACCAACTTATCCAATAGACGACTCACACGCCCGAATCAAGCTGTAGCCAGTCACACTGGAGACAACACAAGACAACTGATGAAGACAAGACACTGCTGACAACACCATCAAGCACACTCAGAGCCCAGTCAGGCCCATTTTTGATTTTACCCCTTATATGTTTCCTCCCACATGGAATTCAGCTTTTCTCTCTTGCTCTTTTTCCTCATCTCTTCATCTCTTCCTCCCTCTGATTTTCTTACTACATTGCATCCCTGTTTAGCTATCCCTTTTTTTGAGTGCAGCTTTTTTCTAAATATTCTAAAGTCTCTAGAACCTGTGTAACACCTTCCATGTGATGCAGGTTTGGCAATTTGCGGCTAAGAGGAGCCGGCTTCCCAACTGAAATGTGCTCTATGGCAGCCTCAAGGCCTACCAGTGGGCGGTAAGCGGACTATTCCAAAATGGAACAAAAAGGATGGAAACGTCAGCCAAACGGCCAACCACCCCGCCAGTGGGCGTTTCAACTTGATTAAACCAGAAATCGATCCTGAGGTGGAGAGTTGTTTCCCCAAAAGAGGAAATGGATAAGAGTATGGGATGAAATGAATTGAGTGGAGAGTGGTGGAACTACTTCTGCAAATGTCTTCCTTCCACTGTTTGTAAGCATGCAGTAAGTAAATCAAGACCCTCCTCAGGGAACATAACTGCACAGCACGACATGACCCCCAAAGCCCAGCACCCAACATCGCCACACAAGACTGATATGACGCCATTTTTCCTCCTCATACAGGCTGTATTTTTCTCTTTCTGGAAGAGGGTGATGGTTGTGGTTCTATCAGAGCCTGCATCTCTAATGTGACTCAAAACTACTGCGTGTGTGTGTGTGTTCGCTATGTCTCGTCACTCCCTCTGTTGGCACTTTACGGCCATCAGGAATCTTATCTCTGGGTGTGGTTCTACTAATTTGTCATAGTTAATTTGGGAATTAAATCCTGTTTTTGATCTGGGGAAGGGGTTAGAATTTAATGTTAATTCATGTAGGATGTGCTTAATCCACGAGCTGTTATGTTTGGTAGAAACCAGCACATACCTGCAAAGCCAGCAGAGCTTTTCATCCTCCAGCCACAGTGGCTGCTGGTGTCCAAAATGTGCCAGCTGCTTTTTTTTTTTTTTTTGTTGCCAAATTGCTTTCAGGGTCGGCAAGAGCCTGGCTGGTCACCTGCAGAGGTACCAAGCCGTCCGGATTTTGTAGTTTGAGGTTTCTTTTGATTGTTTTTTTTTTTGGTCCACATTTATCCTAAAATGCTTACTACATTCTTAAATGGGTAATTTCACATTTGCCCGAAGTAGGGGCAAAAAACAAAATGTTCATTTGATTAACCTGACTTCCATTCTGATTGTGTATGATTGTTGTGTACCTGTACAGATGGTGATGCAGATGGCAATGGGAGCAATTCAGGTGTGTGTGAGCGTACAAACTTTATTTCTAAATGTAGCCATTTTGTGACCTTTATCCAGAGTGACTTTGTTTGATATCTTGAACCCTCTTCACTTCCTAGATCATCAGCAATCCACCCCGTCTTTTCCATTTCCCCTGTTCCTCTTTAGATGCTAAGGCTTTACCATTGTGGATGTTTTCAGATTAATAACACTTGTACTTTAAGGCCATTTCCTGAGAACCTAATAGTGGTCTTGCTATTTGTGACATTCCCATGCCTCCCTCCCTATTTCCCTCAACTAATTTTGATAAAGATGAAGGTCAGTTGCTAAGATAGGTTCAGCCTCTGGGTTAACTGTTGTAGCCTGCCTGGAGTGTGATGTGGGGGGAGGGTTATGACTGCTGAGGCTAGATCAATCTTGCATCTATGCACGTGTGTGTCGGGTGTTACTGTGAAGTCCCATTTTTAGAAAGCCTCCCAAACAATTAAACAATCCACTCTATCGTGTGCAGTCGAGGCAGATTTTGATGACACTGTCAGTTTACCATAATTCATACAGGATTTTAAAGGTCTTAGGCATCCCATTGTCATGTACAGATTGCAGTCAGCCTTGTTTGCAGTCACTCCTTGTCATATTTATCTTTTTTTTTTTTTTCTTTCTCTACCCTTCTCTTTTGTCCTCCTGTTCTTATAGAGGACGTGAATGCCAACCCCAACAAGCGCCAGAGACAGCCTGCTCTGCTGGGCGATCACCCTCCAGAGTACGGTAAGGCTCTCACGCCCCTGGGGAACAAGAAAATGCATCGAGACGCGTCTGCATGTACAAAATGTTGCGCACACCTCTTCTGGACTCTGCCAGCTTAAACACACAGCTTCTGTTTATTTCCTTACCCGTTTATTTATGCAGACAGACTAGATTGTAAACCTGATGCATTTGGGTTGACTTACTCCACACAGTGGCAGTTAAGTGGTGCTGTGTTTTCATTTGTAACTAGGCTACATACACATCTGCATTCATAAAGCAGGGACCAAAATCCTCATGACCAGCGAGAGTGTTGTGAAGTGCAACTGTTCTCTCTGGAGTTCACGTTGACCTGCTTGGTTAATATTTTATTTTCTCTTGTTTTACTCTGTCTCATTCTTCAGGAGGAGGTTACCACGGCTATGATGAGAGCTACGGATCCCCACCCTATGAAGGTCGGCGTATGGGGCCACCAATGAGAGGGCGAGGGGGAAGAAGCTACGGGCCAGGCTACGGACCACCTCCCCCTCCACCCGGCGAGTATGGTGCCCACGCTGACTCTCCAGTGGTCATGGTGTACGGATTGGATCCTCTCAAGATGAATGCCGACCGTGTCTTCAATATCTTTTGTCTCTATGGCAATGTAGAGCGGGTTAGTGTCCGACACTTAATGTGTCTGTCTTTGCTTTGATGGGGAAGGAGAGGGCGTCACTGAAATGTACCACATTTCATTTCATACAAGAGACATTTATATTATTGCAAGACATCTATGTATGCAAATATACAGACAGAAAATGACAACTATAAATTTGCACTCTTAAGTGAGAAGAAAATCAATGTGTTCCAGCTTTTGGGTTAGGGTTGGTTAGGGAAATGTGCCATCATAGGGCAAGTGAAGCTTTTCCAGTTTTATGAGAATTAGGGTTAGGGTCTGTTCTAAACTCATCATTAAAATCCCATGTGTTTCTGCTGACAGAAGCAGTTTCATGGGTCTTTGAGTAGCTGCTCTTAAAATAGTAGCAGGTTTTATCTCTTGATTTCCTCATTATGCCGATAATGGACCGATATCAGCAGTGAGGAATGTTGACGAGCTGATTATTAGATAAAAACAACGAACCCTCTGCTCTGAACCGATGGGTCTTTAAAACCAAAGTCAGTTGCTGATGAAACATGGGGCAAGTGGCAGATAACTGGTGTGCAGACATCCATAACACCTACCTTTGCTCCAAGCCGTCACCTCACACTTGGCAGTATGTGTGCAAATGAATCATTGTCTCTTAGAACCAGGACGCCGCTGTGTTGTAGAAAACTGGTCAATCCTGTCCTCTGACGCTTTCCACAGGTGAAGTTCATGAAGAGCAAGCCAGGGGCTGCCATGGTGGAAATGGGAGACTGCTACGCAGTGGATCGTGCCATCACTCATCTCAACAACAACTTCCTCTTTGGACAGAAATTGAATGTGTGGTGAGTTTACTCCGTCCTGTTCCCAAAGCAGTTCATGTTGTCCAGGAGCAGTGAATCCTGCCGTGGAGTAGGAGTTTTAAGAATATTGGAAGAGCCAGATATAAATGTATCACTGCCTCTCCCCACAGTGTTTCCAAGCAGCAAGCCATTGTGCCCGGTCAGTGCTATGAGCTGGATGATGGCACAAGCAGTTTCAAGGATTTCCATGGCTCCAGGAACAACAGGTTCACCTCACCAGAACAGGCAGCCAAAAACCGCATCCAGCACCCGAGCAATGTCCTGCACTTCTTCAATGCCCAGCCAGATGTCACTCCAGAGGTGTTCTCTCAGGTCTGTAGAAAGAAATGTGTATGATGGCTGTTTGACTCACCTGAAGTTAACCCTCTCCCCCATTGTGGGCATTTCACTGTTAACAATATACATGAAAGACGAGTGAGTATTTAAAAATGTACTAAAATAACTATGTTGTAAGTGTTTCACGTGCTGTTTGTGTGTGTCTATACAATCCTTAACAAATGTTGTGCTCTTTACAGATCTGTGATGAGATTGGTGTCAAGTGCCCCGTCAACGTCAAAATGTTCACAGGAAAAAGTAAGCTGCTTTGATTCTACTTATTTTAAGGTTTGTGTGTGGTTGTCCTTAATAGAAATGAGCAACAGAGACGCATGTGTCAGTATAAATACTGAAGCTGCACAAAAATCAAGAATTGTTGTGTTTTAGAGCTGCGAGTGTGTGAAAGTCTGTTGTTAATAAACATTTTGAGCAGAATCCTGAAGTTTGACCCCTCTGACCACCAGGTGGCGCAGCACCCAGTGACCGCAGTGCTTCAGGTCTGCTGGAGTGGGAGTCCATCAATGACGCCATGGAGGCCCTGGCTATGATGAACCACTTCCAGATGAAAAACGCAGGTATGTGCAAGTTGAACAGTTTCCCCCCGTGGTGCTGAAATCCAGACAAAAACAGTCCTGCTTTTACAAAAGGGAACATGTCTGGTTTCAGTGGCTGTTCAGGTAACTTGAGACTTATGAGATCCAAGATCACACGTTGTAGATGATGCCAACAAAGTAAAGTGAGACTGTTGTACCGTAATGAGCTGAAAGCAGTGTTACAAGACACTGTTACAGTTAGGGCACTTGATCTCAATCACTGAGTAACTTGGACTAAAGCAGATTGGTTAAGATGAGAACAGTCATTAGTTTGATACAGAGATGTTTCTTAGAAGACTGATTTGTCCCACAGGTCGAGTTTATTGTCCCCTGATTGTCTTTGTCTTTTCTCTCTCTCCAGCTGGTCCCTACCCCTACACCCTCAAACTGTGCTTCTCCACTGTTCAGCACGCAAACTGAACACACTCTTTTAGCCAGGATGATGATGATGATGATGATTGGTCCGCCATTCCCATGTTCACATGTACTTAGATCGTGACTGCTTGCAACACACCTGGGGAAAATTGATCTTCAGTATCAACGAGATATTATTGTTCACAATGTAATTGAACCCACGTTATATTTGGTATATGAAGCTGATTTAACAAATGCTAACAGGCATTTAAGATTTTGATATTTATGCCCCAGATGTGGTTTCTAGAGTATTAGTACCTGTGTGTCTTTGGTATTAAGTTGTCCTTTTTACTTTTTGTATTATGCTTATACAGTAACCTGACGTGAGGAAGCGTATGTGAAGGTTTTATGCTCAGGTGGTTCAGTGGCAGTGGACAACATGGTTTTGTAAAAGAGCTGTCTTTTGAAACTTTTATTATAGCCAACTTATTTCTTTTTGTGTTATTTTAATTGCTGCAGATTCAGTTGTGCGTCTCCATGTCTGATATGAAAATGGAGAAATGTTTTGTTCTAAGAAAATAAAAAACCTAAAGTTCAGTGCCATCTCTCTCAATTTGCTGTTCTCTCAACACCTTTGACCTCAGACTGATCTCAGCTGTTGGTGAGACTTGACCAGAGCCTGGTATCTGATGGGCAAGTAAGACCAAAACTGTAATAACATGTCCACCCTCAAACCAGACAGCATGCATACCTAACACAGCCAGCTGTTGACTCCCTTGATCCCCACTCCTCTGAGATGTAAACATAGGCAGTTATCACCTCATGAGGTCAAGACAACCACAGTTGCTCTTCCTTCCAAATCCTTTGGTTTCCTGTGATATTACAGAAAGTCTACACGTGTTTTTCTAAAAACTAAAACTCCCCAAAAGTGCATCAATGAAATGATGATGCCAATAAAGGAGGAAGGAAACTAAATATTTATCACCTCAAAACAACTGTGGCTTAAATATGCGAGTAGATTGCACTGGAAAACGGAATGGAAAGTAATTTTTCCAGCATCAAACAGCAACTGTGAAGGTACAGCATAAAATATGAAAGGGACCAACATGTAAACATGTCCCCGCACCACCTCATCCTCCTCCACTACATGAAAATAGGAGAGGAGCAGGCTGTAAATCCCAAAACACTGATGAACACATTTTGGATTGTCAAATTATCTTTGACAGAAAGTCTTAAATCGATGTTCAGGGTCCGTAAGTCTGTGGCCGTGGACTGCATGTGTCACACATGTATGTGGACGGTCCTCCAGGACAGGTGACGGTGTTGGATAGGAGGGGACGTTGACCGCTCCTCGCGCCCCTCTGCTGTGAAAAGTCATTGCGCTCACGTCACGCGCGCTCGTGACCAGTCGAAGCTATTGCCATTGGAAACGCCACTTGCTGATATTCCTGCACAAGTCCAACTAGCTTCAAGGCGTTTTTTTTGTCAGCAGTGGTTTTACAGGTGAGCTCCAAAAACCTGCGCACAGTCTGTGTATTTAACTTCACACAGTGTGAAGTTAACAGTGTGTTTTCAAACTGTGCCGGTTAAACGTCATCCATCGTTGAACGTACGGTGAGTCTACGTAACGGCTGAGAGGTTCACAACGTCTACGTCTGTTATGATATGTAAACTTGTTCTGTGGTGCTCTTGTTCTGTTCTCCTTCCTTTTATTTTTATTTATTTATTCACCTTTGCCACTGTTCTTTCTTTCTGGATTAAATGTGTTGTTTCTGTCTCTTACACCAGCCTAAATGAGCCCATTGCAGTCTGTCTCTATAGTGTCTATTGATGTCACTTTTTAAAACCTAGATCGTGACGAATACCACAAGGTCTGTACGAGATATTATTTTGTTTTTTCATAAACTGCCAAAAGCATAGATTTGTAACGTTATTCAACAGGAACGGGTGTCACACGAGCAAGCTGCAATTTACTTTGAAGGAAACTAAAGTGACTAATGTAAGAGAAGAAGACACAGTGCTGTGGTCTGATTCTGATATAGTCTGATATGTTTGATAGTGCAGCCAGATATTAAACAAAGCAGCAGCACAAGGGTGTGAAGGGATCATGCCAAAGAAAGGCAAGAAGAGTGGAGGAGGAAAGATGGGGAGAGATGAGTCCCAGCAGCAGAAGGCTCAGACTGAGGAGGAGTTGGCCAGGAAGAGAGAGGAGGCAGTGGCTCAGGGTCTGAGGGTAATGTTCATGTTTGGTTTTTGTTTTTTAAAAAGAGCAGATGTGGCCAAGTGCTTCACAGGTAAAGAACAAACAACAACAAAATGAAAGAACAAAATGAACTTTCATTAATAGTTGAACTATCCACAAAATATTCACCAACTAGACTACCTGTGCAAGCCAGAGCCAGTACGTTTTCTATGAAAAGTCCAGTATCTACAGTCTATCCACATTTGACATCTCCGTTTTAAATCAGGACAATTTGGAGAAGGAGGAGAAGAGCAGAACAGCAAACCTGCTGAGGCTGAATGAGGGCTGGAGGGCCAGCCTCCGTCACACTCGAGACCCTGAGCTTCGTGAGGAAATCGTTGCCTCCAGGCAGATGTTTGAGAGTCAGATGAACGGACTGGACGGTGTCGCCGAGGTGAACTGCTGCTCTGATCTCCCCTGTCACTCGCACTGAACTTTAAGCTGTTGACTCTCAGTCTACGGACTCCCCCCCTGGTTGTTTGTTTTGCAGAACCTGATGCGTGACCTGCAGCAGAAGGCGCGTCAGTCGACCTGGGGGCGCCGGGTGCACCTGCAGCACCTGGAGCGTCTGTGGGACCTGCATGAAAAACAGATGATATCCGTGCAGCAGCACTGGGAGAACAGCATGCAGCAGCTGACCTCCGATTCCCACACTAAGAGGTAAGGCCGAGGAGCCATGACGCCCCCCACAGACAGCTGTGATGTGAGACAGCAAAAAATAATTACCATTCTGGCATGGTCCTTGTTTTCCCACAGTATTTTATAGTGAAGGTGTCCTGCCACGTCCCAACCAAAGAACTGTGATTTAATGAGTGAGCTGCTCTTAAAGCTCTCATCTGGTAACTGCTGAGAAATTATACAACAGAATCGCTACAAAGGGAAACAAAACAACCACAATGAAGCTTAATTCAACGACAGAGTGGCAAGAGGCAACTATAACTACAGAGAAACATAAAACAAAGACAAAGTGGCAATGCAACTCCAAAGAGACTCAAAACTACAACAGAGAGACTAAAAACCTCCACATAAGGACACAAGACAACTACAAAGAGACACAAAACACCCCAGATGCTTCATATAACCAAAGTCAAGTGCAAATTTTGTGTGTACAAGTGGAGATGTCAACAAAATGATAATGATCGAGTTCACTGCTGCATTCTGTTCATTGCCCCTCCGGTCTAAACCATGTTTTTCTCAGGAAGTGGATATCGACCTTCTCTCAGGAATCAGTTCATCTGGAAGGTGCAATCTCCACTATGGAGCAGCAGTACAAAGAAGTGTTGAAACAGATCCACATGCTGTACACAGAAAGCATTTATTTGTACAAGGATGGTGCTAAAGAGCAGGTATCTCACAGCAGCAGTTCTCTCTAGCCTAAATCCACTCAGCAGAGTCAGCAGTATAACAGGTGTCCTGGCCGAGTCTGGCTGACTCTCTGAGGCTTGTCTTGTTTCACTTCTGTCTCCTGTCTCTTCCTATCATTGTGCACAGCGAGCCCCCTCTAAACCCCAGGGAACACTGCAGGAGGACAAAAAAGAAGAAGAACTGAATACGTTCATCGGCAGAGGGCAGCAGGACAATGAAAGCGCAGCTGAAGAGATGAAGAAAATTGAGGTGTTAAAGGTCAGTGCAAAAACAAAAAAGTCATAACATGATTCAGGGCCATATTTTGTTTGAGATCACGTCTTTGGAATATTAAGAAGTGGTCTGAAGCTGTGCAAAGTTTTTTTTTTAACTTCAGTGGCTGTGTTTTTGCATTTTCTAATGTACTCTCAGGACTTTTGAGTCACAGAGCTGAGCTGTTTTTTCCAGTGATAATCAGAAAAGCACAGACATCATCTAACAACACTGCCCTGCTCTTAGGTTGAGGGAATGTAACAGCAGAAGCTGCAGGGCAGAGGACTTCTGCTGGAGTTAACTAGAGAACCTTAGCACACGTTACTGCCTCTCATTATTGAACACTATGTGTCTGTTGGCATTTTGGTGTTTTTATCAATTCTTCTGACTTTTGTTGGACCTTTGGTTTTTATTAGTTGCTAGACATTCTCTAAGGTGACTCAACTGACCACTAACATGATCTGTTAGCCAACCTGTTTTGCCATGTGACTCATTGATTGTACTACTGACCTGGTTAGTATCAGTGTTGTTCATGGTCTGATTTGTATTGTTGCATTTTTAAAGTGGTGTGTGGACCTTCATCAAAAACCTCTAAAGGTTAAGCAGTCTTAAGTCCTTCTTACTGTGAGGACAGTACAAACACCTCTGAAGGTGTTTCCAGAATCCTCACAGACTCTGATAATCCAGATGATAAAATATTCTGTCCACTGTAATTTTAACACAAGCTGCATCATAGGACATATGTGACTGTCTCTCCATGTGCTCAACATTAAGCAAATCTCCGAAACTCCTCATGTTTCTCCTCACTCTCAGCGCTCACTCGTTCAAAGCAGGAAAATTATGAACAAGAATAAGACAAGAAACCTGGCAGAGGAACAAGATCTGATGGCTGTCAGGGCCGAAGTGAATAAAAAGGCCGACAAGCTTTCCCAGCAGCTGAACGAGAGCCGCTCAGTGGCGAGGAAACAGCTCGTCGACCTCAGTGCGCAGAGCGATAACGCCACCAAGAAACTGCAGGCCGTGATCGCCAAGGTGAAGCCTCTCACTCTCTGTCAGCTGACATATTTATAGCTATAACATATTCAGTGTCTGATCTTCTTGGTCTCTGGTGTTTCAGGGTGAGAGGGTTTTGCGTGTTGGTGAAATGTGCCAAAAGCTGGAGAGCAAGCACAAGGAGGCCTTATCATCACTGTCATCACCTGGAGACAGTGAAACATCTGTGACTGAGAGGGAGGAACCAGGACAGGTGGGCTGTTATCCCGGGTGTCACGTCTCCCTGGCCCTCTTATATACAACAGCACCGACCTCTCTGACCTCTCTGTCTCTCTGTTGCAGACATCTGAGTTTCAAAATTTGCAGAAGTTGATGGGACGCATGGAGACTGCTGTGCTGGTTCGAGACACTCTGAAGAAACAGAAACAGGCCCTGAGGCAAGAGAACCAGCAGTTGAGGCTTCAGGTGCATCAGCAGATGGATGAAATGAGCATCGATGACACCCTTGATGGACACCACGCCGTACTCACTGTATCACAGGCCTCGAGCATCACAGTCCTACCCTCACCACCTAGGCCCATCCACAAACTGCTCGTGCAAAAAAACCTTGAAGCACCTGTTAAATAGTTAAAGCAGTTTTCCTTAGTATCGAATATTTGTATACAGCGATATAAGATGAAACAAATGTTACTTTTTTGCTGTATCTACTTGTATATTACAGTGACATCTTTAGGATGACTTTGACTCTTGTCACCTCAAAACAACTCTTGTCTCTTTTCACTTTGTTCATTTCTCAGTTTTTCTTGAAATCAGTTGAAGGTTATGGTGATTCAGAAGATTTAGTGGTGATTCTGAAGAAGATCCTCAACAGTCGCCTTATGTATTGTTTACTGGAGCTTTCAACCATTCCCCACAGTCCTCAGTGAACAGAAGTTTCCCTGGTGTCCCCAAAAACCGCTTTGCCTCAAATATATTTCAAACTGGCAGTGGGTGTTCAAGTTAATCCCAAAACTGTTGAATTGGGTTAAGGTCAGTGGCTGAATGGCTCATTAAGTCTTTTACAGTAGGAATATAAAAGATGTTAATAAGCTGCACAACATCAGGCAGGTGCACAGGTATAAAAGTCTTTGTGAAATTGTGTTTTAACCATATGAACACATTTTCCAGTCAACCCCCTAATTGTTTCACTACTAAAAACAATAAATTCTTTCCAAACTTCTCTCTTCAGGTTAAAAGTCAGATGTATGATGACGTTCATGTCTTCTCATCTCTGTTGTCTATTGATGCTGTCAGGTTTGTTCCCAACACTTGTCAGTTTAACGAAGCAATGCTATATATATTTTTTGTTTTTGTTTTTTTTGTTACAGTTTGTCCAGCTACATATTCAGTAAGAGCGTTATGTTACCGGCAAATGCTACAGTACAGTACATTATATTTACTGATATATAGATATGGATCATATGAAGGCGTTACTGAAATATCCGCTTTTGACATTCGCTTTTTCGTCTCTGAGGTTTGAGCCTCTCCAGCCACTGTATCAGTTTAACAAGCAGGTTAGCAAAGGGTTATTGAAACCTTGAACTGCGCTTATAAAAGGCTGCGAAACCTGCAACTCCACTTGTGTTTTCTGTACGTTAGTTAGTTAGTGTCTGAACGTCAGTGAACTCCACAGACTGTGGTGAGACGCTAGTTTGTTTGCAGTTAGCCTCCAGGCTAACGTGAAGCAGCAGGCTAACTGTGTCACTTCTCTGCTGGCTGCAGTTTTATTGATCAGTTAAGACTGTGGACTCTGCCACCTGAAAACCTGCGATGTTGTCAGTCATTGCCAGGTCGACTCTCACGAAATGTAAGTGTTGTGTGTGTGTTTGTTCCTTAAGCTCGTGATAGTCTCTAAACTAAAATGTCTTTGACTGAAGTAAACAGAAGGAATGAATGGCGATGTAGGTGAAAGGTCAGTATTTCTTTATGCGACATACAAGGAGCTTATTTGTCTGTTTTACACTAAGGTAACAACTGTTAAACCTCACTTTGCATGGACAGTTGTCCTGCTGCTTCTCTTTGTGATTGATCGATTATTATAAAATAGCTTGTTTGCAGGACAAAGAGTCTTGAATCAATAAACAACTAAATAGTTATAAAAATTAACTAGTGCTGCAGCTGCTATGATTGATTGGTCAGTCAACAGAAAATGAATTGGCAACTGTTCAAATACTTGTTTTTAGTTATTTTTTAAAACAAAAGCTTTCATGATTTGATCTTATGCATCTGTGGAGTCTCATTGATCAGACAGAACAAGACAATCAAATTCGATTATTGAGGTCTGAAAGGAAATTACAACAGACATTTTTCACATTTTAAGACAAAATTACTCATCAAAAATAATGTGCAGATGCGACAATGTAGATATTTTTTGGTGACTGTCCTGCAAATAATTATCCTTAAGTACAGACCAGTGGAAGTCCTGTTTCTTACCAAATCCTAACATTTAGCATCAGTCACAATCAGTCACACTCACTGATCTCATCCTCCACATTTGAAAAACTGAGATGAGAATATTGTTGAAAAAAACAGTAAAGTGATTATTAATCAGAGAAAAGTTTTCAGGTTTACTGTGAATTCCATTTAGATAAAAGGATTTCTGTGCTGAACACGAGGTCTTGTGCTGTTGCTACGGTGTTAATCAGCACTTTATATTCTTGTTCTTTATCCTCCTCTCACCTCAGACAGGAGCTTGCGGCTGTCCAGTCAGTCTGTGGTCAGAGCCATGTCGTCTTCAGCTGGACCCACCTCCCCTTACGCCACCCTGGCCATCAGTCGCCCAGCAGAGTCTGTCACACACGTGGAGCTTCACCGGCCTGAGAAACGCAATGCCATGAACAAACATTTCTGGAGGCACGGCCAGTTTAAATGAACATACAATCATTTGTGGCAGATGACCACAGCTGTTATTCCTCTCTTATAATGCAGACATTTTAAATGTTTTCATTGGTCTTACCTGAAAAATCTAGAAATTTCATTTGCACTTTGAGAAATTCTGTTAAAATGATGGCGAAACTGAAAATGATGAAATGGTCTCACTGATACTTTGGAGCGTTAAACTTAAATTAGAGTTAGTGGAACACAAGTTGTTGGCAAAGTATTTTTTCTAGTTGGACAATTTTTTGTATTTCACATTTGTATTTCACTCATGACTTTAGAACTGTAATATTTTTAACTGAAAAAATGAAGCGCTCTGTTTTCACCACACTGGACACTGACAGAAATGTTTTTTGATCTGCTCCCCCAGTGAGATGGTGGAGTGCTTCAATAAAATAGCTGGAGACCCAGAGTGCAGAGTGGTGGTGGTTTCTGGAGCAGGGAAGATCTTCACAGCTGGTGCGTATCAGGCTCTTTACAACTTTTTAACGATTTATCATTTTGTTTGATAGAGTTGTTGATTTATTGTCTGTGTTGTGTTACTGTCCAGGTATTGACCTGATGGACATGGCCAGCGACGTACTCCAGCCAGAGGGTGACGACACTGCCAGAGTTTCCTGGAACCTCAGACAGAAGATCGCCAAGTATCAAGAGACGTTCTCCGTCATTGAGAAGGTTTTGAGATTATTCATTTAGTCTATAACATGTAAATAATAATAATAATAATAATAATAATCTCACATACCCCACAATTATAATCTCTAAATGCTTTTTTTGACCAAGCATCAGTCCAAAGTCCTAAAGGTATTCAGATTAAGGAAAGTACAAAATTGTTTAATTTGAAAAGGTTAAAACAGGAAGTGTTTGGTATTAATGCTTGAAAGTAACTGAATTTAATATTCAGTTATCAGTACCTGCAGTTAAATGTATATAATTATCTATTTGAACAGCACTGAAAATGGTTGGTTGTCCGTAAAATTAGTTTAACTTTGCTTTTGTTTCCCCCCTGTAGTGTCCGAAGCCTGTCGTGGTGGCCGTCCATGGAGCCTGCGTTGGAGGGGGTGAGTGAAAGCATCTGCACATTTTGAACTGGGGTTCTGGTTTTTCTGTGGCATAAAGCTGGTCCAGGTTTAGACTACTATGGGTTAGGGTTAGTTGCTACTTGTTAGGTCATGTCTGTCACTGTGTTGCTGCAGTTCATGTTTTTAAAATGCACATTCATGTTCACAGTGGATGTTGTGCTCTGTGGCAGGTGTGGACTTGATCACAGCCTGCGACATCCGCCTGTGTACCCAGGACGCCTGGTTCCAGGTCAAGGTGAGTTCATGTGCATTCAATATTGGTCATTTGGGAGTGTGGTTCTAAATAAAGAGATGGGAACAAAGAAATGATTAAGGGGCTGAAAAATAACACAAGCAAGTGAAAGATAACGACAAGTTTGAATAACTCTGACAGGATGACAGTGAAGGAAAAGGCTTTATATTTACACTCCATTCTGATTATTTAACACTGTTTTCTATGTATCTGTGAGGAATGTATTCAGATATATTTGATGTATGTTATTGAAAAAAGTGTTTAAGGATATAAAGATAGAAACAAGGACAGGGTTTTAATTAAACTTGTAAAACATATATAAACGCCTCTGTAGTCAAGACTACAGGTGAAAAATCGTGGATTACTATATGAAACTGGAAGATAATGATAATCTCAATCAGTCTGTCTTTCTTGCATCACAGGAAGTTGATATCGGACTTGCAGCAGACGTCGGGACTCTGCAGAGACTTCCTAAAGTCATCGGCAGCCGCAGGTACGCAGACCTTCTGCTCCTCCTCAGTGTTGAGTCTGCTGCCAGTCTGTTGGAATATGTGTTGAGTGTGAATCGTTTCAAAGGGACAAGAATCCTCATCAGAGTGAGTACGGGATATCACTCCCACACACTGAGCCCTGAACCACCAAAGCTGCTACACAAATCCACACAACAGCCAGCTGTGCACTGCTGTGTGTGCACCAGAGCAGCATAAAGAAGGACAGGAGTCATCAAACATGACCTGTGTGTTTGGTATGACTCCATGATGTTGATATTTAGGCTCTCTGGGGGAAAAACCATCATCTCATTCTTCTTCTCCTCCCTGAAGATAGTTCAATATGACGGTGAAAGATGTAGGGACGTGTCTGAAGATGGAAATAAACAAAGAGGAACTATGCAGGATTTTTAGCTGAACTATGCTGCATTTTTACCTTAAACAGCTTCAGAGTAATTGTGATGGTTAGATAAATGACTTGTAACTTGTTACAGGGTGAATGGAGGCTCTCTGCCTTCCACCTAACGTCTTTTGCCCGAAAACCAACCTTGCGAGATCAGAGCCTCTGACCCGGTGTCCCAGATCTCGTTTTAGCAGCACCGCGACACAAACACGCCCCTGAACCCGTAATCTCTTGTTTATGACAGATTAAGACTCCAACCATCACAATTACTCCTAAACTGTTTAATTAAGGTAAAAATGTAATATAGTTAAGCTAAAAATCCTGCATAGTTCCATTTACATTTCCAAATCCTTTAACATGTGCTCTAAGTCCATACTGTTGTTGTTTGTGCAGCCTGGTGAACGACTTGGCTTTGACGGCCAGGAAGATGTACGCAGACGAAGCCAAGAGCAGCGGGCTCGTCAGGTAAACACACCTGCTCGCCATCCATCCGCAGAATGATGCACTTTCACATTCATTCAACACGTGATGAGCTACAACAGCTTCTATGGCTAAACTCACGAGTCACAGCTCAGTGACAGAGCTGACAGGATCAGTCTCTCTTAGAGGATCACTCACCGTGAAGTGTTATTCATTGTAATGTGTTAACCAGCAAACATCTCACCCACTGAGGGTCTCACTTCAGAGCGGCAACTGTCCCCTTATTTTGAATTGCTCTGCATTTTGTCTCCAGTCGTGTGTTTGCAGATAAGGAAGCCATGATGGCTGCTGCTCTGGAGATGGCTGAGGAGATCGCTGGTCGCAGTCCCGTGGCTGTGCAGGGAACCAAGATCAACCTCATCTATGCCAGAGACCATAGTGTGGCAGAGGGACTGGACTACATGGTGAGATCATCTTATGACCTTTCAGAATAAAACGATAACGGAGGCCTTTTCTGCTCATCTTCATCAGCATCATACTGTGACTGACGCTGCCCTTCTGACTCTTGTCACCACCTCATTTGTCCCTCCAGGCCACATGGAACATGAGCATGCTCCAGACTCAGGATGTGATGAAGTCAGCTCAGGCTGCCATGGAGAAGAAGAGTCCAAAGACAATAACCTTCTCCAAACTCTAACGCCCAGAGGCACAGCTCAGATACAACACCACCCGGGCCTTACTGTGGGAGGAGGAGGAGGAGCTCCATGTGGCCAAACACCAAAACTAGAATCTGTGGCCATGCAGGGATGATGTAATGACTTAAAGAAGTGGAGGCATGTTGGACAAATGTCCACAACTTGGCTCAGGTTAATATCTACAAGTGAGCTGTGATCTTCAACAAACTGGTCACAAGTGGATGACCAACATGTGTCTCACCCAGCATGAGCCTGTCATGTCCTCAGTTGTGTCCAGCTGCAGGTGTTTCAGTAGCAGAACAGCAACAGAAGACTAAATCTAAAGTGACCTCACCAACTCATCTCTCACTTCACTGCTGCAAATATTACCACTGTTTTGTATAACGTGTAAATGACTTGATGACTATCTCATCTTATTAAACCAAACTCATCTGAAGGTTGACTGAGGTGTCTTCTACTTGTTGCAGACACATTAAGTGCGAAACTAGATTCTAATAACTTAATTCTTTATTGATAAAACTTTACAAACTAAATTTAAATAAGTTAAACTAGAACATTTAAATTCAGTCACTACAGCGTCTGCTTGGCACGAAGCTTCTGTAAGGTTTTCTGTGAAGAGAAGGAAAACATACACTATTATTTCAATATCACCTCTAACACAACATTTGAGCAACTACTACAGAGTTTTTGTTTTTTACCATGTGGAACTCCTTGGCCTTCAGTCTGTTTTTTGCAGAAGATTCTTGTCTGCTCCTGACTGTTCTCTGATGTTTCACCTCCTCCAGCTGCTCGTACAGTCTGCACAAACAAGTGCACACACAAAAACTGCATTATTTTATTCTGTCAAAACCACTTAGTTCATATTTAATGCATGTTTTTACTCTGACCTTAATGACTAATTGTAAGAAAAAGTGTTAGACTTTGGAAATGAACCGTCCTTAGACACATCTGTAGAGTTGGTGTAGAAGAGCTACAGATGATATTTACTTGTAGTTCAAAATGTCAAAGATTAATATCTAATGATATTATTGCAGTACCTCCGAGTTCTCTGGTGCATCTCAGAAACGTCCAGCTTCCTTTGCTCTGGTGTGTGGATCTTCAGCACATCCGTCTTTTTCGCCCTGCAATCACTCACTGGCAGAAACATGAAACATGAGTAAAGGCTTTCAACCAGTGGGCAGAAGAAAAAATAACATGATCTTCCATCAAAAAAGGTCAGCGGTCTTTCTGTCACTTAGCACTTTAATAATAACGCCTTGGATTTACATAGTGCTTTTCATACCACGCAAAGCACTTTACAAAAACTATTATTTATTCATACCACATGCACACTGGTGGGGGTTAACTACAGCCCCTCCTACCACCACCAAACATGAGGCCAAGTGGGTAAAGATGTCTGGCTCAACTACACAACCACAGCAAATGGGATGGAGGGGGATTTCATCCTGCCATCCCTCCAGTGATTGGATGACCCAACTCCATCTCCTGAGCCACTGTCAGCTCAAATATTTAACTATTGATCTCCTCCAGTTTAATCAGTCAGAACAATTCAAGTGATAAATATTTTTATGCATAATGACCACTGTGGGCTCTGTAGTGCAGTCCACAGACATTTAAAAACCATCAGCCTCATGAAGAGCTATCACTTGTACAGAAACAACTCATGTGTTAATGAGCAGCTGAAAAGGTACAAATGCCCGGGGGAAGACTCCTGACTAAGGATCCACAAATTGCGATTTAAACTGAAATGTGAAATGGTCTGTATGTAGCTCAGATACCTGGAGGGGGGAGGTTGGCCTGTTTCAACTTGAAGCCAGATCTGTCAGTCTGCTGCTGTTCAGCTCGTCCTCCCTCCAACTTGTTGTTACTCTCATGTTGAGGCTCTGGTTCAGTCTTCTTCTCACCGGAGACTGGTTGACATTTCCCAGCTTTAGACCTCCCTCTGGTTTCAGATGAAGTTTGGATCCCAGACTTCATCCTGGCAAGAGCTCCTTTGGCCTTGATGGCCTCCACCCTGCGGGCTGATCTCTGGAGCAGAGCGGTGCGCTTCTGCTGGTTGACCTGCTGCTGGCCTCCGCTGGGCCCCCACTCAAACTTCTGTAACGTCACTAAATATTAGAGAGGGGAAAAAACTGAAGGTTCCCTTTTCACACATGAACATACAATGGTCACACAAAGTTGTAATCAGATGCATTTTATTTAGTTGAGTGTGCGCAGTTTTGCTCCTTTTGTGTTCTTGATCACATCCCGATATGAAATCCAAATCTCAAACCCTCTGCTACACTACACTGCAGGTTTACCTTGGTCTGTTTGGTCCTTGTCCTTCACCATGTCCTCTGGTAACAGTGTGGATTCTGACCCCTGTAGGAGACACGTCTTATTTGGAGATAAGTTTTGGACTTGGACTGCAGGTATTTTTCTTATGTATTGGCTTTCGTATGCATTTGTGATATTCATATACAGTTACCTCTGTCTCTTGGCCTGTCTGTCCTTTCCCCCTCTCCCCGTGTGGAAGTTTGTCTTCCTGAATTGGATCTTCCTCAGTGATGATCGTCTCTTGGTCCTGCAGTGTGGTGTCTGTCAGGCTCACTAGTGTTATCTCTGACTGCTCCAGGATCCCCTTCTCACTCAGCCTCTCCTGATGTCCAGGGTAAGATCAAAGATGACACATACACAGCTCAGTCAAAGATGTTGCACATGAGTAGAAGATATTTAAAAACATTTTCAGCCTTTTCCGAGATGAAAACAAGGAAATCATACCAATGTCTCATCTGAGACTGAAAGCTCATCCCTGAAGTTTGACCCCTGCTCAGACGTCAGCTCTTCAGCACAAAGGTCAATGAATGGACCTGGAAGCTGAAGATTTTCAGAAATGCCGTTTGCATCTGCAGACATGCCTGCTGGCTGTGGAAGGTCCAGAGCAGGTGACTCATCACAAATGGAGAAATTAGACAAATTCAGAGCTGTTAGTTCCACATCTGTCCTCACGGTGTCATCCAACATGAGCACAGACTCTTGGCGCTCGCCCTGGCAGGATTCATGCACGGCGTGTTCAGTTCGTAGGCGTTCAGGAGAAGGATCAGAGTGGGTGTCAGACTCTTCATGAGGGGAGGGAACACTGCGTCTCCCAGCAGCAGGCTGTCCTTCGGGCGAGGTAGGTGCGTTGTGTTCGAGCAGGTGAAAGGTCATGGAGGGGTCGACCGTTTCGTTGTGGGTGATCTCAGCAAGTAGTGGGTGGAATGAGTCCGAGCCTGGAAAAACTGAAAAAAAAGAAGTGATGAACATGAACACATGCAGATAAAAGCAAAGTGACGAATGAACATGTGAATAAACACCAGACACCACAGATTTGGGGCAAGTCATATTCTCCCTCACCTTCACTTCTCTCTGGGCCCGAGTCCATTGGACGGCCTCGGTTATGTAGCTCCTGGTGTTCCAGATGCTGACTCACAGCTGGGATGTCGGAGCTGTGTGATGAAGCCTCAGGAGGCAGCGCTGTGTACAACGGCACACAGGCTTCAGTTGAGACACCAAGATCTACTCGCGTTCTTTCACCTACAAACAGACAGAAGACACGTTGCAAACTCAAAATCGTTCTTTCTGTACCTTGACAAAGTCCATTTGATTACTCACTTTTTATTTATCCATTGTTTGTTCAACAATAATATTTCAAAATTGTCACATGGGTGTCATCTGATAATGTGACATACTCAAAAGGTTGAACTCTTGTCTATAGGTCATTTATTAGTCTTACTGCACATGGTATCAGGCCTGATTTACCTGAGCTTCCACTGTGTTGATCGTTATCCAGCTCCCCGACCAGTGGTCTCATGAGACTCTCCTCCTGACCTTCATCCAACCATGTGGTTGACGGCTCCTGCACCAGATGCCCCATCAGCTGATCTGCATAAAAGTCCTGCCCACCACTCAGCCAGTTAAAGCTGGACTGATGAGAGAGTTGACCAATCATCCGACTCAGAGTGGAATCCCATCCACCTTGATCCAAGCTCACTGAAACGGGCGGACCTGGAGGGTGACCGATCATGGACGAGTGAGCCGAGGGTTGACCGACCAGACGCTCCATTGCCAGGTCCCTCTGCTCAGCAGCCAGACAGGACGACTGGTCTGCCAGCTGGCCAATCAGAGGCCTGAAAGAATCCTGCTCTGGGTCCTCAGCCTGTGACAGGTCCCCTCCTGAGAAGTGCTCATGGACTGGATCGACGGCATTGTCTCTTTCCTGTGGGTTAAACATGATAACTGAATTAATTATACTGTATTTCACTTTTTACCTTTATATCATCAGTTGTAAGTACAAAATAAAAATGGAAAATATTCACAGAGATGAAGTGTCAGACTTTTCATAGCTACCAGCAGCAGTATCATGATCAGCACATCACATACTGTCTCAGAGCTGACGACCCTCGAGTTTATTTCTGTTAACTCCTAATACAGTATTATACAATATTCCTCATGTGGTTTCAGACTCACTGACCTGGTCACTGGTTTGTGAGGGAAGAGAGCCAAGACCTGCAGAGCCTTCATGCTCCCCACTTCTCTCTGGGTCTTGAACCTGAGACTGCTGTGAAAATGAAGACCCAGCTTCCTCCACATTTGAGCCTTCGCTGTCTACAGAGGGGAAAAGAGAGACACTGACCTTGTACCATCTTCTGATCTAAAATATGTGCAATAAGTATGGTCTGTTCAAAGTAAAACATATGTGGCAAACTAAAAAGGGAAAAGGTGATGAAAGTTTGAAAGCAAAATGGAGAGGCTACAAGCAGCAAGGGGATCTGTTCAGTGTGTGTATTTTTTAAGTTGCTAGAGAAGATATGATGTTAGATTACTGATATTATGACCTGTTGTGGAGCCCATCACAGGAATAATATTTTAGTCTGATGGATGTAGCTATGTGTGATAATTTTGTTTGCTTGTGTGCTTAGTGGTCGTTTTTCAGAGCACTTGGTTGAGAACATGAAAGGAGGTCAGCAGAGTGTTTGTTTTGGTCTGAGACACAGGGTTCTAGTACATCTCGTCTCATGGCAGTGAATATTATACTGCCTAACAGTTGAGGTGTTGCTCAGTGATGAACCTGCAGATCTTATATAGCTTCATAATCAATTTGAGCTCATCAACTGTACAGTTTGTTACTTCACTGTTTTGGTTCACTCTCACGTTAATTTTGGGTGTTTCTGCTACTGTGGGTGAAAAAAAAAGTTTCCTACTAAAACTGAAGAATTAACTAACATGTTAGAAATGATTGCACCAAATTAACACCAGGGCAGAGATGTGACAGTGACACCTGTAGTTGATCAATGAGAAGGTATCTTTGTAAGAAACATGTGGACTTGGTATAGTATACCTGTGGTTCTCCCAGCAGTGCTGAGGGAGATGTTAAGCTCTCTCATGTATCTGTCGATAATGTGTTGGATGCTGCTGTCGTTAAACACAGAGTCTACAGCCGCTGCAGCTGAGCCCTCCTTCATACTGGAGCCTTGAGCAGATGGAGAGGAGGCATGACATAAATCTGCTCCTCTTCCTTCCTCCTCACAATATCCAGCTGCTGGAGATGCATCTAAAGAAGTGGGAGAAGAAGACCAAAGCTGAAAACACAACTAACATCCTAACCGTCATGTGCAGAGCTGAAGGTAATTTTTCCTGCTTCTGACATTTCTGACATGGATACTTTTTTGGATGTTACTATGCTCCAAGTACAAATCAACTACATGGTCAAAAGCATGTGTGCTACAACACACACTCCTGTTCCTCACCAATGATCTGCTCAGGGTCAGTGGTGATGTAGCTACCAGTGGAGATGGTGGTGGACGAGAGACAGTCAGACTCAGGAGGCCTGTGGGGAGACTGACACACACACACACACACACACTTACAGGGTCAACATTAACATTTCAGGGGTGAAGAACTTTGGATGGTTTACACATGATCACAGATTCACTGAGCTCAGTTCAAGTGTAGAAACCTTCATGAAATGTATTTTGATTTAATACACTTCAGGATGAGTAATTTTACATCACTGCTCAGTACACAGATACACACACAGACACACGGATACACACACAGATACACACACAGACACACACAAAGAAGTACACATTCACACACAAAAAGCTTCTCAAGCATAATCACGGGCTGAGAGAGATTGTGCTCCAGCTCTCAGATTTGGCTACTTTTCATCATTGATTCACAACATGTGAACCTCAGAGGGCACAACAGAGAGGAGACACATGCTCTGTCACTGTTCCTTGTCTTGGGACTTTGTAATCAGTCTTAGCTGCAGAAGTTTGCCACAAAAATGAAAGAGCCATTACTAATTTGTGTACATCTTCAGTTGCCCTGGTTACCTCTGTGTAGGACCTGTAGCTTGTGATCGCGGGGCCAGAGTAGTCGGCTCCTCTCCCAGAGTCAGAGGAGAGCGGTGACAATACTCTCAGGGCTGAATCTGGAAAACAATATTTCAATCAAGTGTAAATATCTTTTTACCCTCTTGTTTTGTAATAAAATACCACCACCTCCTCCCCAGTCTGGATTCTACATACCAGAGTCTGAGGAGTCTCCTCCCATTAGCAGTCTCTCTCTCAAGGTGACATGTTTTGATCTTCTTGTCCCAGAGCTGCTTTGTCTCTCAGCAGTCCCGTGCTCACTGCTGGACTCAGAGGGTGTCTGCAGAGTCCTGTAAGTGGTCTCAGATGAATCCGATTCCTCGTGTGGATCCCAGTTCACAGAGTGTGAAGGAGCTGCCAGACTTTCCTCTGGACCTGGTTGATGAGAAACAACAATCAGCTCACATTACTCTCCAGAGTTTGACACATGGTTTGGGCAGCATGTTATTCATGTGTCTCTGGGGCTGAGCCGACCTGCGACTTGGCTGACGTTGGCTGGAGTCTCCACCTCTTGAATGGCACTGAGCTCATGTTGTTCAGTCATCAGCTCCATGATTCCCGGCCTGACACGGGTCACCGGGGGCTTCGCTGCTCGAGGAGGAGGGAGATGTCCGGAGAGGAGGACTGACACTGGGACAGGTCCAGCAGGAACACTGGTCTGAGCAATGTGTTCTGAGGAGAAAATGAAAAACTTTACAGCTTTGAAACTGGAGTGTTTCATAATAAATTTAGATGTATGCCACTAGGACATGGAAGTCATAATAGCATATTCAATGAGATGGAATTTAAAGGCAGGGTCTGCAGGTTTTTCCCCGTTGCAGTTTATAAACACAACATTCAAACTGGGCCGCTCCTCTCAGGTTCAACTGCAGACTCTACCTTTAAGGTTTTGTAAACAATAATCTATCCAATTAATGTTGATAACCAGTCATTTAAGAAGCTGCAGGAGGCTAAATGACACTGCCCAGAGGTCAGCAACACATATTAGAAAAGGTCACAAATAGAAAATGAAAGAGTAAATGAACTGGAAAATTGACATTATGAAGTGGAAAGGGTGCCAAATTTGTGGTGAAAAACTAACAACTTGTCAGTTACCCGTCTCACCACTGCTACATGGATGCTGCTGAGGGGAGCCATCTTTCTCCTGAGGGTCTTCTAGATGTGATAAAGTCCCCCCGTTAGATTCCTCTATAGCTCTCAGCAAGGACGCAAGCAATCTAAGACGAGTCTGATTGATGTTCTCTGAAACCAGCACTTCACTCTTGGCCTCTGGAACCGTCTGCAAGCGAGAAGAGTCGTTTTATGTGCTGCTTTTATTTTAGCTGCTGTTCCAGATTAGTGAGGAAGTGAGCTATAATTTGACTTCTGAACTGTAACCCTACAGTCAATGACTGCGACAAACACCAGTGCAGGAGCAGTTTTCACACTTACTTGTGTATCAGTTTGAATCAGAGCCTGCAATGTCTCCTTTTGCCACCTCATCTGCTCCATCTCCACTTCCTGCCTCCGCCTCTCCTCTTCCTGCTGCTTCTGCTGCAGTACCATTGCCTCCCTCTGCTCCAGTACCCGTCTCTGAACCTCCTGCAGCTCCCTCCTCTGCTTCTCCATGTCATCCTCGCTGGAGCTCAAGGATCCCACCTGCAGGGACCCGTGCAATGTGGCCCTTGGCTGAGCTGCTGCATAGCCTGGAACCAAAGGTGTTTCATCTGTGATGGTTGGGCTGAAGACTCTGATGGGATCAGAGGTTGGCTGGGGTGAGACGGTGGCTGAGTGACGTGGTGGGAACACACTGTGAGGTAGTGGCTCTGTGGTGAATGAGGAGGGTCTCACTCTCTCTGGAAGGTGCTCAGTTACCCTCTCCATCACCTTGTCAGTCAGCCAGGCACAGACTGGTCTCTCGTTCCTAAGACGAAGCAAATCAGACTCCACTTCATCCTGCAGCAGTTTAAAACCACCGCTTAGACTGGAGTCAGTGGGACAGGGAGGTGAAGCCAATATGTCAGACTCTCTTGTGGGAACTTCCACTGAGGTTTGTGGTCTATGAATACATGATTGCACAGCAGGGGGAGGGTGTTGTAGAGGAGGTGGAGGATGGACTGACAGGGTACTGTGCTGAGGACGATGACTGAGGCCTGGATGCATGACAGTGGGCAGCAAAGAGAAGGAGGTCATGTTGTAACGAATTTGTAGAGCGCGCTGGTATTCCTCCAGACGCTGCCGAGCCACTTCCACTGATCTCTGGTGAATCCTAAAATAAAAAGTAGGCCAGAAAAATAAATGTAAAATGTTTTTTGAAGTACCAGATGTCACAAGTTTACCTCAGGGGGTTTATTATCTAAACAGCATGATACACACTATCCTTCAGTGCCATGAACTGGCATTCTTTGATGAATATATATGGTAAATACAGTGAGGATAAGTATTGTACAGTACATAAGCAGGGTCAATTAAACTGTGTGAGATCTACTCAAGTAGAAATATGTGGAAAACTGGTGAGAGAGACAATCTCAAAATGAGCATTATTGTATCAAGTATTGTATTGTCAGGCCTCAACACACCTGTTCTGTTCCAGCAGCCGTTGCTGGTATTCTCTGATCCTCCTGGCGTGGTCGTCTTCGCCTGCAGGAGGCTCCAGCTGCAGAGTGCACAAGTGTCGCTTCAATTATTCATCACTAAAATAACTGGACTAAACATACTCCAAAGATATTTATAAGCTGACTACTAAATGATGAAGAAAAAATGAATTAGTCTGGAATAACAATGGCATATATTTAAATGTCTAATTTGAATTGGGCAATACAAATTTAAAAATTCACCATCAAACCCAAAAAACATTTCAGAAATTCCCACAGTCAGTGCCACCAGCAAGATTAAAAAAAAAAAAAAATCTAAACCCAGTTTGAATGATAAGATGTAAGAAAATTAACATTATTTTAGAGTTAAATTTTGACCAACCTCAGTGGCTTGTCCAGAGGCGACAGAGGTAATTTCCTGATCGTGGACAGGTGCATCTGCTTGGTTAACAGCCACTTCCTGTGCTGCAGCAGCCTTCAGGTGTTCCCTCTCGTGCTCAGCCTCCAGCAGCATCTGCTCTAATTTGGCCTTCTGCTCCTCCAGCTCCTGCAGCAATACCATCTGCTTCTCCTTCTCTTTCTCAAGCTCCTCTTCCTGAACAACAAAACAACAGTGGTTTGCTCAATATCCACTGTGAGGGAGAAAGGGGGGAAATGCTTTTGAAGCATCAGTTGCAAAAAAGATAAATTCAAGTCGAGACTCTCTGGTTTGCCTGAAAAGAGTCGATATGATCAAGAGGAAGCTCCTGAGAAACAGTTTTCTAAGCACGCTAAGAAAGAACGTTATCGGCCCCAGATCTGTTCACTTTCTGGACAAGAACAACCAGGTATTTCTTGACCTGCACCTCTTCTTCCTATAAAAGTGTAGCCTTCGAAGGATCAACCATCTCTGCAGGAATTCCCAGCCACCTGAGAGTGAGGCTCCTGCATTCCTCAGCTGCCTCAGGCCGACATCCATCGGTCTTCATTATGCTCAACTTCACTTCACTTTCGATTAGTCACTACAGAAAATCTTCAGTATGTTGGATCTCAAACAGGAACCAAGCCAAATTCTGTAAATCTTTGAAGAAAACATTGTGTGAGATCTGAGAAAAATCAATGCAGTAGATGTGAGGTCTCCACTGAAAAGGCCCAACCTCTTCCTGCTTTAGACAGGGGCCGGACTGATGAAGTAACGAGGAACTCCTGGATCAATCCATTTTGACCAATCAAAAAAAATCATCCACAGATGTGAGGATAACGCATGAAACAGGCTGTGGAGTCTATGATAAATTGTATAGTGAATATAGAAAATGGAAATTTGTTTGCACTGTCAACAAAACCGATCATAGCACATACCCTTTTATTTCGTTCGTCTTCAAATTCTTGGATTCTGTTTGCAAGTACGTCAGGAAGTCGAGTATCTGCTGCTGTCGACTGCTCTGTTGTTTCCAACACTGACAGAATTGAAAACAAGTAAAGAAAAAACAAAACAGTGAAAAAAACAGGTGACAAAACAGGTGTTTTTAAAATTAATGATTTTTTTTATTTTAGTAACAATCTGATATAGTGTAAATTATTATTATTAACATTGAACACAGACAGTAAGTGTCAGTGGGAGGGAAATTATAGGGGAAAAAAACCATTGACTGTGGAGAAGTGACCTTGTGACTCAGGTAGTTCAGTGGGAGGCTGTTGCTCCTTCTCCTCACTGGTCAGAGAACCTGTCTCTATGGTTGTGTCCCTTTCTGGGATCTGATCAGTGAAGGCAGTCTGTGAACTGGCTGCAGGAGCACGACTCCAGGCTCCAGTGCACTGACTCCTCTGGTTCCTGATACGATCCAGGAGTTTCTTCAATGCTCGTCTGGGAGGAGGTCTGGAGGGTTCCTCTGCAGATAAAGAAAAACACTTATTGGTAAAGAGTTTCAAAGATGTTTCATTAAGATTATCACATTACACATTGAGATTGTATTCAGACTGGTGAGTTGGCATGCATGTCCTTTCTATGGATTTCTATAATTCACACATACAGAAAACTAAGATCTGTGTGTTTCTTTTTTTGTAAGTGTTGAAAAGTTACTACTATTAAGAGCTTAAGTATTAAGTAACTACCATTAAATATTAAGACATTGTGAATTTAAGTTTCCTGTGTATGTGGAGCTTCTCTTCACCTTGAGCCAAGACTTCCTGCTCAGTACTTGCAGCTTCTTGCTCAGCGTCATGTTGTGTGTTTTCTGTTCCCTGTGTGGTGACTTCATCCTGTGTGATGTCCAACTCCTGGTCCTGGCTGCCTGTGGAAAGAGCTGGCAGAGGCTCGGGCACCAGTTGGACCACCAGGTCACCTTTAACCCCTGGAATCAGACAAAGTTGGGAAATAAAGAGGCTCCACTGAAACTATATATGCAGACTACATCTCCGATGAAAATATTATGGCTTTTTTGCTTTGTGACAACACAATGACAAGCTACAAAGATAGATCTCCTGTAAATTACTTCTGATGTTTTAAACTAACTTGCACAGATTTTTATGTAGCTACTTTTTTACTTTTACAAAATATTCAGAACAAGATGCTGCACACAACAGCCCTTACTCCTTTCTCCAGTATACATGTCCTCAAAGGCAAACTCCATCTCCCTCTGGAAGTCCTCCCTTGTCTCCTGTCTCTTATAGAGAGGCTGGAAGATCTGAGGAGGCATCTGAGACACCTGCTGTCTCCTCCTCAGCAGGTCTGTCTGCTGCATGTGCTCCAGTTCAACGAGCAGACGCTCACGATCCTTAAGGAAAGCATCAAATTGCTCAGACACAGGATTTAGGACAACGGACAATCTGTTTCTATCTGTCAGTCATGAAGAGAGAACATGCATGTTCTACATGTAAAGTGCACCACTCCACTCCAACATTTTATGACTTAAATGATAGGTGTCCTGTCTCTGGTGCACACTGTTGTGAACTATTCAGGTATTAGCAACAGGTAAGTTGTACCTGCACCAGCTGTTCCCTCCTCAGCGCCTGCCTCCCTCTGAGACGAGCCTTCTCCAGCTGCTCCTCTCTTCTCCTCTGCTCTTCCCTCTGTAGATCCTGCAGTCTCCTCGCCTCCAGCTCAGCTTCCTCATGGGCATTAAGCTGCAGACACAAGTCCAGATAAGACAACAAAACGGACACTAACAAAACATGGAGTGCAGATAATTAGAGGGCTTACCTGCTCTGTGTCTGCCTCTCTGTCCACTGTGCTCTCAGACATGTGGTAATGAGTAGCAGCGAAGGCACTTACATCAGACTTCTTAACGACATGTGACTTCCTGGAATCAATGCTCTGTTTGAAAAAGAAAATTAAATGTTCCCTTGATTCCATCAGGAACCTGAACTTTACAGCTCAGAAAGCTTGTGCTAATTTTATAAACTGAATCAAATCTGGCCAACTGCTTCTCTAAAGCATCTCCCTTTTTGTTGTAAAATCTCCATTGTATTCTAACAATAGGACTATTGGGTATTTGCATATACAACAATTTACATATGTTTTTTAGCATAAAACAAAGTCATGACACTGGCAATACATCTGTTTCACTCCAGTTACATCTGGAGGTCTACACAAAACAGTCAAACTCCCACTGAGTTACACAGCTATCTAAGGAGACGCCATAAATACTGTCAAAAACAAATACAGTGCTAATGGGCTAAAGAAGAGGACCAGATCAGTACCTTCTGTGTTACATTGTATCAGGTTAAGTGCTGATAAACCACTTAGCCCAAATTCAACACTCATTAATATTACTGTGTGGGCAAATCACCTGAATGAGGTTAGAGGGGGGAGCTGGGAGGCTGGCCACTTTTGCTGATCTTTCCTTTTCTGACTGTAGCGCCTTCTTCCTGGCATTGATGACTCTACAGAAAAACAAAGGAACGTCAGTCATATTCAACAAGCAGACACTCATCAGTAAAATATCTGTGATGCTGCTCACTGGTTTTGTCTCTCATTGTCTTTCAGCCTCTGTGATTTCAGCTCCCTCAGAGCTTCTCGATAACGCTCCTCTGCTTTGGTGTGATTTTCCTCTTCTTTCTTAGCAATGGCTGCCAAGTCGGGTTCCTGGTTGAAATAAATCAAAGTGGCACACAAAATCAATTATTCAAATACTGTATTAACCATTTAGTTAGTTTATTATCATACTGAGGTTTTGTACACATTTTGGTGTACTCTAAAATTCATCTTACACAACTTGAATAGAAAATCTCACTCAGCATTGACCTAAGAGCATTGTCCTTGCAGCTGTGACAGTGTCATTAGCAGGTGCAGTATCTTCAATCAGCAAGAGAAACTCTGGCTGGTGAAGACATAGCTGCAGTGTCCTCTCCTAGCTCAAGATCTTACATTTTCCTTAGCGCTCCTGTGTCCCTGACCGAGGAGCTGTAGGCTCTCCTGGTATAACCTCTGCAGGGTGTCTAGTTTCTCCCTCTGCTGTCGCTCCCAGTCCTGCCGCAGCTGCTTTT
Source organism: Selene dorsalis (assembly GCA_900303245.1). Taxonomy (NCBI): domain Eukaryota; kingdom Metazoa; phylum Chordata; class Actinopteri; order Carangiformes; family Carangidae; genus Selene; species Selene dorsalis. Next base: position 12,862 of record OMNW01001422.1, on the reverse strand, counting down.
CCAGCTGCTCCAGCTCATGCTGCCTCTTCTGTTCAACCGCCTGACGGATCTGCAGTGCAATGTACCGCTGCTGCTCCCGCACCTGCAGGTAAACACAAAATGTACTCATACTGATCCAGAGGTGTAATGAAAACAGATTTTCCAAGTGGTTGTTTTCATAGAAGGTGGCCAAGAAAAACAATCAAGTCTTGTTTTGAAATATTTGTAATAAAGGAGCTTGAGAAACTGAACCAGGACAACGCTGTTCTCACTTCATCAGTGCTGATGTGACACTGTTCATTGATGACCTAATGTGCCCAATACATCAGGCTGATCATATGGTGTAACTCACTGAAAATCTTTTGGCTCTTAACAGTGAAGACACAGTGACAAGTAAACTCTGAGACAAACTGTAAAAAAAATGGCTTTACAAATAAACTTGCCTTGCCTTGATAAAATGCGGACTTATGGACACTTATGTAGTAAGTGATTTAAGGATTAGTCAAGAAAATATTCTTAATAGCAACCATGCTTGCTCAGGTGGCAGTCTTTCTTTAGGAAATACTCTCATGCGTAAACTACGGTGTTCATTAATCAGACATGAAGTGAGAGGCCTCACTAAAGGCTACACAAGACTTTGTTTACCTGCTGTATTCGCAGTTTTCTTCTTCTTTCATGCTCCTCTCTCAAAACCCGAGCCTCTTCGTTAGGGCTTAGTCTCAGTTTGGCCACTTTTCTCTTCATTGTCGGCGGAGGCTTGACAACGGTAAACAGCAGGTAGCACGTTCGTTAGCCGCGTGGCCCGCCACCATTACGACCACAGACATCTTAAGAAAACATTTCAGTCGTAAAACAAGTGCAAACTAACCGTGGGATGTTAAAGTAATTATCAGAAAGGGAGAAGATACACCCCGAGGATTTTTATTTACCACCAGAGCTCCAACCGAAACAACTGAACGGTTTTGTTAACAACGTCACATCCGGTGGTTTAAACTACCCGCCGCACCCGCTCCGTGCAGAATAAAATCTTCCTTAGTTCCTCCTACTGTGTCCGTCTGCAACCTACAAACTCCAGCTCCATCCCCTTTAGAAATGTGTCTCACAAACATTAAACCAAAATGTGGTGACTTTATCGACAAATTCAATCAACTTAATAAGCAGAAAACTGGGGGTCCTGGGTCATGTTCACCCTTGAGTTGCTACTCTGGTTTGGAGGAAGAGCGGCTTAATTAAACAGTACATTTGGAGTACATATTGCAGTACTGTACTTAATGATTAGGACAGATGTGATAGGGACAGTGGTGTGAGTGTCGACGGCCTGCATAGGTCCGGAACGTAAAGCCCGGAACCATCGTCCCGCACTGTTCTGCGGGGGACAGTAAAGTACGCGTATTCCTGTATAGTGAGCGAAGAATGAATCGTATTCAGCCACAATATCAGTGATTGACCTATTACACTCTGCAGTCTTGTGAATCTGAGTGGTAAGAATTGCATGACTTTAATATTGTGTTGTCATTTTTACATTTCTGTCCAGCTCCGGGCGCCTTTGTTTATCCTGTGAGATTAGCAAGGGGCTAACGCTAGCTGGTCTTGCTAGCTAGATACAGCCATTCACACTCAAGCGTCGTTAGTGAAGTCATTAAAAAAAATCAGTCAGTGGAAATATTTATCGATCATCTTTAATCTTAAAAATCCTAAAGGCAAACTCCTCCATTTAACAGATGAAGCAACAGGTGCCAATGGTCATAATTTATAAAACAAAGCGGAGTAACCGCAGGTCTTGAAAGTCATAAAAACATGCATTTCCTAAGAAAAACCTTTCACTAAACTAAGTAGCAAGTCTTCAGTTTTCATTTTCGAAGATCTTTTATGTATTGTTTTTCTTACGAGTCGAAATCTGCTAAACTAGAATTATGTTGTTTCCCCCAATCCCCAGTGTCATTGTTTGAGACCTCTGATGTTATGGAAAGTACAACTGATAAAGTCATATGTTGATCTTCAGTGAGTTGGATACTTTAAAATACTTTTGATACAGTGTGACTGTCAAACTATATATTAAAAATATTTTACGTGGTATTAAAATTTTCTCTCTGTGTCTCAAATTTAACATAGAGAATCAGTAAATGACTGAACAGGACAACTCAAGTGTGTTTGTTTCTTTTTCAGTTGCTTTTCAGAAGTGACTTTGTGTTTTGTTTACTCTGATTCAAACTACCTTGAAAAAGTGATTCCATCGCAGAGATCTACTCAGCCTAATTATGTCTCTTAACAGTCACTCTGATGATTGAATCCCTCCGTTTCTTCTCCTCATCTCAGCCTTGTCATCATGTCTGGTGGTCCAGCAGTGACGGTCAGCATTGAGTCTTCCTGTGAGAAGCAGGTGCAGGAAGTGGCCCTAGATGGGACGGAGACATATGTCCCCCCTTTGTCGATGTCCCAGAACTTGGCAAAGTTAGCACAAAGAATTGACTTCAGCCAGGGATCTGACTCAGAGGAGGATGTCGAACAACCGGGTGAACCCAGGGACCGCGAATGGGGCAAGCAGGAACCGGAAGAAGAAGAAGGTTAGCACAGATGTATAACAACTTTTACGAAGAAGAGGTTGTCCAGGTGTCAGATCAGTTCATTTCAGAAAGTTACGAAACTTTGAGAAATGCCTTTTTAGATGCTGCAAATGAATTCATTTGGTTGATTGCAAGGTGAACACCAAGCAGTATTGGGAAATTCTGTTATTTTCAATTACATCAAAGTGGATAAAACCTGAATTGCATTAGATGCGGTGGTAGTTCAGTTATTATTTCCTACTGTGTCAAGTAAAATCTGAACTGTAATTGTCAGGCCTTCTCACTGATGGAAAAAAGTGGCACAACTTTTCCCCAATAAACTGCTGGTTACCAGACAGTTTTAGCTACACGGTCTTCATCAAGCTGGTACATGACGTTTGTAATCTCAGTAAGTCTTAAAAGAAGCTATGTGTTGGCCTTTCTGTTGCTACATCATCAACCTCACCATTAGCAACTATTTACTTTGCACTCCAGAAGAAATGTTGCAAGTTCAGTAATTGGATTGCTTGACTCACCAGGAGCTGTCTGGTGCAGTAATTCTTGTTTTGCCTCTATGCCTGTCATTATTTTTTTTCTACTGAAGTTAGTATGCTACCCAGATAGAAAGTGTTGTGCCCAGTCTTCCCTGAGTAAGAAGTGCTGCTCAGAGGTCATATTGTAACCTCTTGTCTTGTAAATGCAATGGTGACTAAGCTTTTGGCAAGACTACAAAGTTAAAAATGGCTATGTAGCAACTGCAACACACAGTAAATCATTTTAAAAGGTTACAACCAGAAAGTTAAGGGATATTTGTATTTTTTGGATTCAGGGAGAATCTGTTATGATGAATAATAAAAATACAGACGGATGGACATATTGAATAAAAACAAAATGTACTCTTACATCTGTGCTATAAGAGTCATGTTGATTATTTTTACTCTCTGAAAATAAGATCTTACATGTGGTCTCTTTACACAGGCCAAGTTAAGTTTCAGCCATCGCTTTGGCCCTGGGACTCGGTGCGTAACAACCTGCGCAGTGCCCTGACTGAGATGTGTGTACTCTATGATGTGCTCAGTGTAGTGAAGGAGAAGAAGTACATGGCCTTAGACCCAGTGTCCCAGGATCCAACAGCTGGCAAGGTAAAATGCTAGAGAATATTATGATCAATATTTAAACATAGTGACGGTCCGAGCACCTTTTCTGGCAAGCAGTTTGCACCGCTGTCCATCCATAACAGTGTTTTCTTGTCCTTGTATAGACGCCCCAAGTGTTCCAACTGATCAGTAAAAAGAAGTCATTGGCCACAGCAGCACAGCTCCTCCTGAAGGGAGCAGAGAAACTCACCAAGTCAGTAGCAGAGAACCAGGAGAACAGGAGGCAGAGGGACTTCAACTCTGAGCTGCTGCGTCTCCGCTCACAGTGGAAACTACGCAAAGTGGGAGACAAGATCCTGGGAGACCTCAGCTACCGCAGTGCAGGTGATGAGGCCTATTAAGTACTGTACATTCACAGCAAAGTTGTTCTTTTGTGTTCTACCAAGTTACACGGGGACGCTTTTAACTCGTAGTCTAATCCCAATTTGACAACTGTGCAGGTTCCCTCTTTCCTCATCACGGCACGTTTGAGGTAATAAAGAACACAGACATTGATCTGGACAAAAAAATCCCAGAGGACTACTGCCCCCTCGACGTCCAGATCCCCAGTGATTTGGAGGGATCTGCTTATATCAAGGTGAGAAAGAAACAAAACCTTGATTAGTGTGTTTTTCCACAACTGCAAGTTCCCTTGAAATTTAGTTTTTAGACAGTGGGGAATCTTCCGCATAGTTATTTACAAATAGTTTGCTGAACTCTTGTTTTGTCATTAAGTGCATTTTACATTTCCCAAACTGCTGTCACCTGCAAACACCTTTGACTTAGTCCATTACTTTTTTGTCTTCAGGTGTCCATTCAGAAGCAAGCTCCAGACATTGGTGACCTGGGAACAGTCAATCTGTTCAGGAGACCTCCAAAAACCAAAGCTGGTACGGTTCAATGCACAAAGACATGACAGCCCACATTTATAATTTAACCTTACTCCATCTTTCACATTTGAGACCCCCTTTTGTGTGTTCACATTGCCATTCATCCGATCTCTCTGTTTTCATGTCTTGCCAGGTACCCAGCCATGGCACGTGAAGCTAGAGGCGGCTCAGAACGTTTTGCTCTGTAAGGAGATCTTTGCCCAGCTGTCCAGAGAAGCTGTCCAGATTAAATCTCAGATCCCTCACATTGTGGTGAAGAATCAGATCATTTCGCAGCCCTTTCCAGGTCAGAATCACCCCTGACTAGGGATGCGTTCAGAATTGGGAACTTGGTACCATCCGAATTCCCACCAAAATACCAAGTATCAATTCATGTGGAGTCAAACGGTACCACATTTCAGTACCTGAACATATCTTCGCGTTGCGTGCATCAGCGAAAGTGGGTGAAGCCCCACTATACGCGACAATATTGCGGAAAGCAGTAAATCAGAAGTTTTGACTATTTTTTATAAACAAAATAACTTAAATTACCACACATACAAAAAGTACAGAGGAACTGAGTATTGGTACCATATCAGTTCAAAGGTAGCCATCCCTATCCCTGACAACATCAAAGATGGAAAAGACTGTTAAATTGATGGTGTTATAATTATACTGCAAATCATTGATCAACTGGATTCTGTAGTTGGTATAGATTTTGTTTTTTGTATGGAAGTATAAAACTAATAGACTCATGCCTTGTTTGTTCCTCTGGTTCCTCTAAAGGTCTGCAGCTGTCCATCTCACTGTGCCACTCCACGGGAGAGAAGAAGAACCCGCGGGCGTCTCCAGAGAAACCCAAACCTGACGACCACCTTTACGTACTGGAACACAATCTGCATCAAATGATGAGAGAGGTGAGACGCAGCCGCTGCCGGGTCGTCATACACAGTTGATTCAGAAATGGTTCAGACCCCTTAGCTCGTGTAGCTCGTTGCTCGGTAGTACATTGAACAGCTTTGTTTCTGTAACAGTTCCACAAGCAACAGCTGAGCTCTGTGGTGATGCCCCACCCTGCCAGTGCCCCATTTGGCCACAAGCGCCTGCGTCTAGCTGGACCGCTGGCCTACGACAAAGCTGAAATCTCCAGTTTGCAGCAGAGTGAGGGGCTGCTGGAGAAGATCATCAAACAGGCCAAGCACATCTTCCTACGAAGCAGGTAACTTTGGTTTTCAGTCTATTCTTGTGCAAAGTGAAATGTAATCTGTTATTATCATACACAAGCAGGTGATGCTTTTGTTTTCCATTCCTGGTCAAGTCTCTCCATCCACCCATCCTACCGAACAGACATTGCAGGCCATGTCATAATTAATTAAAAAAAAAAAAATCAACTCAAAAACTAAAGCTAAAAGACAACGGCACATGCTGAATATACACACATTCAATAAACACAATGTTTAGATATCTATAACTGTCTCATCTAGTTCTATGCAGAACCATGTGTAATCTCTTACCTGGGTCAGAGGGGAAAATATTTTTAATACTTGCAGAGAATCCAAATTTTTCATTATCAACATGTTAAGTTTTGTTGTGAGGACACAGTGAATGGTGTATGATGCTAAATTAGGCCCTGTGCTCATATTATTCAGTTTCATAATTCAGTGTTTTTGCATGTGTGGTCACCAGGACAGCACGCACCATCGACAGCCTGGCCAGCCGTATTGAAGACCCTCAGATCCAGGCTCATTGGTCTAATATCAACGACGTGTATGAGTCCAGCGTCAAGGTGCTCATCACCTCTCAGGGCTATGAGCAGATCTGCAAGTAAGTGGAAGAGATAAATGAAGCAGACAACAGAGGAGGGATAACACACAGTATGGAAGATGAGCTGCTGCCCTTTAATAATATTTCAAGCAATGTGAAAGTGATAAACATAGTTGGAGGTCAAGTTGCAAATGAGAAACAATGAGCCAAACATAAGCAACAAAATAACCCGAGTTGTCTGACTTTATGATTATATTTGGTTTCTAATTTCCGCATTCTGTGTTTGATCTTCTTCTCTTCGACTGACACGTATGACCTAGCTTGAGCTGAGATATCACATGATTTGTGCGTTCAGGTCCATCCAGCTGCAGCTGAACATCGGTGTGGAGCAGATCAGAGTGGTGCACAGAGACGGGCGTGTCATCACACTGTCGCACCAGGAACAGGAGCTGCAGGACTTCCTCCTGTCACAGGTATCGCAGCACTGCATCCCCGCACTGTGTGTATAGATGCAGGCCTGCTGTGCAATGAACTGAGCAGAGTACACACCTTAAACAAATAACCATTTTGCTTGTGTCCATGTTCACAGATGTCGCAGCATCAGGTGCATGCTGTTCAGCAGCTGGCCAAAGTGATGGGCTGGCACGTCCTGAGCTTCAGTAACCACGTCGGCCTGGGCCCAGTGGAGAGCATCGGAAACGCCTCCGCTGTAACTGTGGCCTCTCCCAACGGAGAGTACGCCATCTCAGGTGAGAGGGGGGAGGTTGGCTGAAAATGCTTTGTAATCATTTCTCTGTACCTGCTGCTTAAAACAGCACCATTGTAAATTCATATTGAAAACATCATATTGTGAAAATCCAAATATGTATTTCTTCCATGTCTTTAGAAAGCTGTGTGGACTTGTTCATGACAGATATCCAGTGCACCTAGCGTCTTTAGCAAATAATGTTGCTTTCTCAGTCTCACTGGGTTCTGCGTCCGTATTTCAGAGCCTTAAGAGTTTCCTGCTGCGTCACAGGAATGATAACTTACAACTTTTGCTGTTCCAACTAAGCGACCTCAATGCAGTGCAGCAAAAAGAAAAGCTGCCACATGTTGAATTAGCGGGCAACTGCTGTCGGGCTGTGTGATAACATGTAGAGCTGAATACAAACAGACCCACCCTGTCTCCTTGGGGTTGTGAAAACTGTGAGAGTGGTAGAAAATCACTCAAGAGCGAAGAGACAGGTTGCTGCAAGCTGAGGGATCATTAGGAGAGCAATTCACAGTGCTCTATAGACATACATAATACATATCATAGCAACATCATTGCCAAGAATGAATGATGGTTGTGTTAACACAAGCAGATTTTAGTCGGTAATAAAATGAATGCGTATCCATCTGTCCTGTGTCCATCTAGTGCGTAACGGCCCAGAGAGCGGGTGCAAAGTTTTGGTCCAGTTCCCCCGCAGTCAGACTAAAGAGCTGCCAAAGAGCGACGTGATCCAGGACACCAAGTGGAGCCACCTCAGAGGGCCCAACAAGGAGGTCCACTGGAGCAAGATGGAGGGACGAAACTTTGTCTACAAGATGGAGCTCCTCATGGCTGCACTCACTCCCTGCCCGTAGATAAGGCCTGTGTTGTAGGTGGTCCAGTTCACTCCAACTAACACATGAACTACAACTGTGCCACAAAATTTGACTGGAGCAGAAACACGCAGGTTAGAGCCCCCCTCCCCTAATGAGACTTTTCCTTCTCATACACTCATGACAACCATGGACTTGTTGGACGCTGCCCCTCCCCTTTCAACAGTGTCTTACTACCTGCTCTGTTTTTCACTGTGTAAGGAGTGGAGTGTTTATACAGTAAATGTAAACTAGTTTGATATAAAAAGCAAAGCAAAGACCACCTGTATGTGTTGGTGTTGTTTTGTGATATCATAAGAATAAAGCTTTAATGCTTCAATGAATTTTTACTGAGGAGGAGGAGTTTGGGTCTTCTTGCTTTATCTCTTCACTCTGTCTGACTTGAACATTTTGTGAACGTCTTTCTCAGTCTGATTTTTTAAGAGCGAACTGTGTGTTAACTTTAAGCTCTACCAGCCAACAACATTGAAAATAACATAGTTCAGTCATAAAGACTAAGTTATACTGTAGAAAATTTAAATGGACTATCACTGCGTCTGAAGTCCTAAAATTCAATGTTTCTCCAAAGCCTGATTCATGTTTGGATGAAGGATGTGAAGAAGCCAAGGTAAAAGAACACCACACAGCTCATTTGCTTAGACAATAAATACAGCATGTTTTGTTTTTTTTGTTTTTTTTTTTTTTTTACTAGTGGCGTATTCAATCTATTTACATTGAATCCAGTGTCATCAACAATGAACAGTAACTGTATGTGTGGTCAATGCAAAACATAAACATGACACAGCTTTTTGTGCTTGATACGCCATCTTCCCGTGAGTCCAAAAAAAAGAACAATTTAGTTATTTTTATGTACACATAAACTTTACATTTATATTTTAAGATTACAGTCCTTGTGTTGCAGAGCTGACAGGTGTGATGAACGGTGTGGTGCGTTCCAGCTGTACATCAGTCAAAGACGCTGCAGCTCTGTCGCATTGTTTTCTGCATAAAAGATTAATGAAACAGAGAAACCAACATGAATGCAACACAGTGGTGTAACAAAGCTACAACAGAACTTTGCAGACCTTTGTACTCAAAACACACCCATGCTTATACCTGAACCCACATCCACACCCACAAAACCATATTCATACATTTCACACTTGCAGCAGTAAGAAAAAGCCACAAAGTAAACTATGAGCTCCAGCAATTATGTAGAATACTATCTACTGTAGAAAGGGAAATTAGGTTTTATGTTTTGATAAGAGTGCAAAGTTCATCTGGAGGGTGTTTCATAGAAACATTGTTAATAAAGCTTTGGATATTTTGGATACTTATTTACCTGGCATCTGCTTCCTGTGTCTCCAGGCCACTATCGCCCTGTAGGCCTTGTCTAGTAGCCACACAGCGAGCATGAGGAGAGCAGCCACACAGGCCAGCACCAGGGCAGAGACAGACAGGTACTGCAGGTCCTCATACAGCACCTCTGGAGGACAGAGACACAGGAGCCAAATCAGATTTACTTCGACAGGTACTTAACACAGAAACACCTTGAGCCACAAAAAAAAAGCATGTTCATAATGGTACAGTGTGTCTGCAGAGGTAACACAGCAGCACAAGGATCCAGTGTTAAGACAGTTAGTAAATGATATGTATGAATGAAACAGAATATAAAACTACTATCACATGACAACTTGTAATCCTAAAATCTTGAATCAGATTGTAATGTTATATCATGAATAACAAAGATTACCTACTATAAGTCATGCACACTGTTTAAAGGGATAGTTCAACATTTTGGCAAATTTGCCTATTGCCCTGTCAACCCGTATTACCTTTAATTATAGGTGCATGTTGTTTTGAGATCCGCAGGGCAGAGACGTGAGCTGCTCAGTGAACACAATGGAGGTGGATGGTACAAGTCCCCTGTCCCTCAAAACTCATCAAATACACAATCCAACAACTCCAAAATACTCTCATGGACAAGTTGTGACCTGGGCGGAGTGATTTCAAAAGCGACAGTAGTTCGAGTATTTGCTTCATGTGTTGTAATGAATACATAATTATACATGATTATTTCATAGCGTGGTGAATGTGCAGGTCACAACTTGTTCACAAGAGCGTTTTGGAGTTGTTGGATTGTGTATTTGATGAGCTGGAGGAGGGACAGGGGACCTTGTACCATCCACCTCACTTGT
>OMNW01001421.1:22731-33564 GCA_900303245.1 Selene dorsalis | reverse complement strand
CAAAGCCATGTAAAGTCAAATACAGCAGATGTCGTCGGAAGTGTTGGAACATATCAGTTCCTGGTCCCTGTTCTGGTCCCTGTCTGGATCCCGGATCTGGTCCCGGCCCCGGTCCCGGTCCCGGTCCCGATACCGGTTCCGGATCGGGTCCCGGTTCGGGTTCCGGTCCTACTCCCGGTTCATGTAACGTCCGGGTTCCACTGTGGCTCTGGTACTGGTTCCGGTACTGTTGGTCTTGGTTCTACCGGGAGTAGGACCGGAACCCGAACTGGAACCGGAACCCGAACCAGAAGCCGAACCGGAACCCGAACCGGGACCGGAACCTGAACCGGGACCGGGACCGGAACCCGAACCGGAACCCGAACCGGGACCGGGACCGGGATTTTATCGAGCCATTTGTAATAACAGGGCTAGGCTAAAACACTTATTACAGGACTGTTATATTGGAGTGCATTCGTTTTAGCTGAATGGATCTAATAAACTGATAACTGAGTGTACTGAGGAGCATGACTGTTTACAGTATATGACCATGTTTCCTTGTTGTGTCTTCCTGTCTCTGAAGAGATGAAGACAGATTATCATGTACTGAGTGATACACTGTGTGACAGACTCTGTGTCAGTGGTACTCACTCCTCTGTAAGCAGATACTCCTCCAGCTCCGTCATGGGGGGTGAAGAGGGGGGCAGCTTGGTGAGGGCCATGATGTGCTGAAGGGTGATGTCGGTCTGAGTGCTGATGTCTGAGACTTGGGTGTCAGCAATGGGGCTAACCAGTTTTGGGTGAGGGGTCCGGCGCAGGACCTGAACCATGATTGGCTCCTTGGCGGTACGGAAGGCCTCCACCGCCTGGTCGTGGGTGGCCTTGGAGAGGTCCTTGCCATTGACCTGGAGGAAAGTTTATGAGGAGACAGAGGTGACTCAGCGATTTTTAGCTAAGGGGGCAGGGAAATCATTACACTGTTGCACAAGATGCAACTGTCTTTTTACACTTGGTGTTATGGTTTCTTCCAGTGAAGAGCAGATTCATTACATTAAACTGGTGTCATCATTATCTCTGATGGTAAATGCCTCACATAAAGCACCGCGCTCACACAAACTCAGCAGCGATATTGTGTTGTGAGAAATAACTCATTACTGCCTCGGCTTGTTTTACAGGGTCACACTCAGACCAGGCAGAATAAGACCTTAATTAGGCGGCGTCTCTCTTTAATTAATCAAGGTCATTAGCTGAGGCTGCATGGAGGAGCCTTCATTTAGCTAACTAATTTCTCAGCAGACGACAAATTTGACCTCCCATCAGAGACTGTGGATTGGGTGCGGTGTGCTAACCTGAGAAGATTAATTTGAGCAAAAGGCCGCAGTGTGTCACGGGGAAGAGGCTAATTAAGTTTGGTCGAGGCACTTAAGGCCTTTGTGTGCCGATGAAAGATGAGCACCGACCCTCTTTTGCTCTACTGTAGAATGTGCCAATGATCCCAAAGAGACTTTAAATTGAATAAAGGAGATTTAAATCTGACTACAGATCTACGCCGTCTAAAGATTAAATCTGAGTTTTTTGTTTTTTTTTGCTTCGGACCAAATGCCATCATGTCACTGGAAGTTCACAGAGGAACCGCTGTGGGAACGCAAACAGGAGATGTTAAAAGACCAAACAAAGAGTAGCCTAATGGACTTTATTAACAACTGCACGCACACATATTGCATCCTGGATCCTCCTGCTGGCCCTTGGCTTTATCAGGATTTACCCAGAGCTGCTGTTCTGCTTTCAATCACCACATCATACAGAATTTGTTGGTTTGTGATTTCTGGATGTGTTGAGATATCTGATAGGATCTCAGCCTGGGGCTCTCCTCTCATTTCACTGGCTCCCTCCTCCTCTATGCGCACACACACACACACACACACTCTCATGCTTTTTACAAATAAAACCATTTTCTAGCAGGGATTTCTAGATGACGTGTTGCAGGTCATTAGGCGTGTCATTAATCTTTAGCATCCATTCTCACTCCCCGTGACATCCAACATACATGCGAGTCCATCATGTTTGAGGATTCATTTTCTGATAAACATGTGGCTGGTCTGGTGCACCTGCCTCCAGCTATGGCTGTCTCATTCGAATTCATGCCATAGTTTGCAGACTTAAATGTGGGGCTGCAGATCAGGAGTAGCAGCAATCTTAAAGCACCTTCAGGGAATGAGCGCAGTGTATGCACAAAACCTGACTTTGACCCAGACAATTACTAGATGAGAACGCATTTCTATAAAAGGTATACATATAGAAACCAAAGGCAGTGGGTCATGTGTGTGTATATATATGGGGGTGTGCATAGAAGAAGGACACGAAAGGTTGGAAAAGGAGGAAACTTAACGCAGAAGTCAAAAGAGGCAATACGCCTGTTAATAACCAGAGCAGATTAATGCTAATCCTGGGCCTGCAGTATAATTGGATCATCTCAGTGGACTTAAACTTCTACTTCTTCTACATCAAAACTTGCCCAAAAAAATTAATAGCTCATCTAGTTGCGGTTTGCTCTGAATAATTCGACACTGAGAAAAGCGAGTTCCCACATCGCAGAATAATAATGCATGAAATCCTTGAAAACAACCTTGAGATTTAAGACCACTGGCCTCTCATGCAAAGAGATGGAAAGCTGGCCTTGATTGTGAGCGGAAGCCCAACCAAAACAAATAATATCACTATCTAAAAAAGACATCTCAATTCTTATTTGCCTGGTATGAGCTGTAAGCCTTGGTTTAAAAAAAAAAGGGAAAAAAAAGACCTCACATCTTCAACCATCTTTGTTTCCCACAGCGAGTCGTGATGTTGCACATCAGCTGAGGAATACAAGCGCCTTTGTGCTCTCTTCCCTCTGCGTGCAGGCTCCAACAGTCAAACCTGGTTGCCAGGAATCCCGGGGCTACTTGAAGGCAGTGAACCAGAGACAAAGCCTTTAGCCCCCGTCTTGTTGAGCCCATAGCATTCTGCCTCAGCGCTCTCATTGGGGGGAGTCTCCTCCCAGCTGTGGAGGGGGTCCCACGGCCCCCATTCACCACGCTCACCTCTGACACGGAGCAGCCCTTTGCAGCACACTGAGAAAAAACACACAACACTCCCCCAACACAATACACAATGCTGCACAACTGCTGAGCTCTCCAACTCTGCCATGTTAACCCTGCACCTTAACACCGCTGAAATTCAGCTGCTTTTGATGAACAGAAACTTGAGAAGTCTTGAACACTTTTAGTCCAATGAATACCTCCTTAACAGTAATCAACAACTACATTAACACTCCAGCTGTTATTTGTGTTGACATACTGCAACGATGACCAACACACAGGAATTACCACTGGTCCATGCACCAAGATAGACTCTCTGTAAATTCTGTATAAATGACCAGAGGACAGCAACAACACACAGGAACACAGGAATATTAATTAGGGCAAAATCACACGTCTGCTGTGTCGGTGTCTGCTGAGGAATTTACACAGCTGTGGTTTTGTGTTACTCAGCGCCTCTTTCCTTTAATTAAAATATCACATCTGACCTGAGCAACAGCGGACTCAGGGACTTGTATCCCCGTGCACAATTCTGTCATTGCTGTTTCAGAGCAGCTCAGGATTTCAGTCGTTCCCTCGGTGGCTTGTGATAGTTGTCAGTCTTCAGGTCTCTGGATAATAATTAGGGGCAGCAGGGGCGACCTGCGCTGTGAGCCGTGGAGCAGCATCAGCCGTGGAACGCAAATCAGGTTGGACTGAGATGTTGAAAATGAAGTCTCTCTTTGTGCGCGTGTGGTTATCGGCTAAACAGTTTGGTCACTCTAGTTTGTTATTGTCATTTTGGAAGATGGCATTTCATAGATTTCTTATTTTATTATCTTTTCTGGTAGTTTTATTTAAAGTGAGCTTTGTTAATGAGAATGCCAATAACAAAAAACTGAAAAACAAATAAACAAACAATAATCAATAGTTAATGTGAAGTTGATTTTTTCAAGTCTGTATGTTTCTATGGCTACCTAGACTCCTGTATGTTTCAATTTAAATTAAAACGATTGCTTTCTAGATCATGTTTTCGTTCTGTTTTAGAAACACTCCCCATCCAGATTTTAAAACCCGAAAACAGTCACACACTCACATTCATGACCATTCACATATACTGGCCAAAGGTGAGCCGGTGTAAACAGGAGGCAGATGGTCTACTCTACTCTGTAGTTGATTTGTGGGGGTACAAAAAGAGTACTACAACTACAACCAAGAAACAGCCAAGAGGGTTGCAGTGTTGAAATGCACAACAACTACAGAACAAAAAGTCAGTTACACTTCAACTGGCAGTCCAGGATGCAAAGACCCAATCAGGGTGCAGCTGAGTGATGTCATCTTTTCCAAAAAGGTTTTTCGTCTGTCCTCACTACCACCCCAGAGTTTTCAAACTAAACAGACCCAGAATCATTTCCAAAGGCCTTTGTTTTAGGCTCTCAAAAAGCCGCCTTGACATATTCAGTTTACGATGGCGACTTACTACTTAAAATTCCCAGTGCATTTTATTTAAACAATGGATGTTTGATTTCAGACAGGAGCAAACAAAAGCAGGTTACAGCTGACAACTGCTGATATTTCTGGTTGAGTTTGGCTGAGTTCAGCAACACACAGGGACAAAAATAATAAAAATTGTTTGCCTTCCCTGTTACAAATGTGAGTCTGCTCAAAAAACCTCACTGACAGGGACAAACCTACCTTCAAAAAGGTCCCCGTGCCTCTATATCACTGTTAAACAACCCACAGCTCTAATCATTATCATACAGAAAAGGCTTTGCAGGATAATAAGTCAATTCACTGCCTGTGTTGTATAACATTAGTCTCCGATACGGCCATTCAATCACCACATAATCCTTTAATAAAAAGGAGAAGAACATCATTAAAGAGCCAGTGTTTCAGTTCCTTGGGGAAACGCAGTGAGGTGAACAGAGTGGAAACTCTGCCAGGCAAACGGTGCCTTTCAGATGCGGGCGGAGGAAACCCTGGGAACCTCGCTCCATGGATGAGCATTTTAAAGAGCCTTGAGAGTCGGCTACTCGCCTCCTCCGTCTGCTCAGATTCACCTCTTAAGACAAATTCTTCAAAGTCCACATTTTGGAACAGAGAGGAGCGCTGACGTGATTGAGGGCACGAAGGCTTGACGGCTTATTTTTCTTTTTTTTGGTGTGGGGAGGGGGGAGCTATAAAGTGTTTGAGTGGCAGTGTGAATGTGGGTCATTCTACTTGAAGAACACAGTTAATCCTCCTTTTATTTAATTTTGAACCGTTTTTCATAAGAAAGAAATGAATTGAAGGATCGACCGATGACAGCGTGCGTGGATGTGCACACTTTTGGAAAGTTGAAAACATTGTTCTTGCGACGGACTGGACAGAAATCTCTCCGTGGTTTGAGGCTCGAAAACACAGCAGTCTTTATTTACCACAGTGGTGAAAGCTTACTGAGGATTACGGCACAAACAGCTAAAAACTTAATACTGGCTGAAAGAGACACCACTGTTTACCTCCACCTAATCTGATTTAAGCAGGGGACATTCTGTTATCCAGAGCTGATCAATTAAGAACCCAAATCACTTCCAGTGCGTTTTCTGCCGCCTCTCTGTCGTCTCATGAGTCTACGAGGCACCTGTGAAGTGTGTGTGTGTGTGTCTCTGGGAGCTGATGAACTTTGCTTGACTTGGAAAACCTTTTCTTTACTTACTAAGCCCTTCAGCAGTCATCATTCAGAAAATAACACAAACTCACACTCAATATTAATCTGCAGGAACCTTAAACTGAAAGCAACCCTTTTTTTCCTTTTCTTTTTACCAGTTCTGGTTTTAAACATTAAAGAACCACTGCAGCCTGAAACCACAGAGAGACCCACTGCACAGCAGATCAGTAACATGCAGCATATTACATAAAACTCAAAACCAGATCCAACAAGAATCATGATCAGCTATGAGCTAAAGCCTTGTTGCCCCACTTTATTCTGAAACACATAAACAAGTATCATTTGCTAAAATAACCAGAGAAAAAACTGTCTGCACTTAACATTGTGTCATGCTCTCCCAGGCGGATGACTTGTTTCATCTAAAAGCTACCTGATGGAGGCCGTACAAGGTTGTCTGACCAGAGCGCAGCCAGGCTACATAACCTCTGAGAGGCACTGAGTGAAATTAATGGTAGAGCTCATGGGAGAATATCAGCAAATGAGCCGAAACCCAGGGTCATGTCATCCACTACCAGCGAGCCCCCCCTCCCCCCATGCTGTGTGCAGCCTCAGCAGCTCTTCCCTCACCTCTTCCCTCTGAGTTATACAGACAGTACATTCAGCTCTGTGCTGGGGACAAGTCTGTTTGCTCAAGTTTGCAGAGTCAAGTTTGCTCTAGCACCAATCAAACAGAGCTGCACACAGATGTACTCCGCTGGAGGATGAGGAGGCTAGACATCGATCACACACACACACACACTTCCTCAAGTTAAGTCTATATCATATTCCTGTCCGTGAGTAACACACATCTCTGCCAGACACTCGTTTTTACAGCTTGATAATGAGACATAATCATCCTCAATCATTCGAATGCATCCCATAAGCTGAAGCTATTGAACAACTCATCATTGCCCACATGGGACACATATGTTTTATTCATAACTAACGCACACACACTAAGCACCGACGTGGTACAAGAGCATTTATTTTGTAATTACAATCAGGAAACTCTTAATTATGCATCAACTATCAGATTAATGCACTGCTGCTCTTGCATAACAAAATTAACGCAACTAGGATCTCCATCCAATCAGCAGACAAAACTCCAATCTAAAATGAAATATCTGATGAGGAGTATTTAAGGCTATGTCACCCTGATCTCCTGATGCATCTGCACAAAGTTGAAATCATTCCATTCATGGCTTCTGGCAAAAAGATCAGAGCCTCATCTGTGCAGCACACCATAAAACAACATCTGTGACTTCTTCAGTGTGGGTTAGGATTGTGCTGACTTTTCGATTTTTAGCCAGTGAGCGTGCAACACAATATTCTCTGTGTCACTAACCAACATCATGTTGTAGAGTTTGCTTGTTAAAGGGGGCGTGAGAGGGCAAGTCCTGTCAATCACGGTTGAATAAAAGTCAATTTACGAGACGTGATGAATTTGAGTGACATCCATTTGTATAGCGACACTGAGCCATGAAATCTATATACTGAGTGACATCTCTATGTGGTACAGATGGGTGACTCCCGTCATGGTATATGTCACTTTGTACCATGAACTGGATTAAATGTGAGTCTCTGGATGTTTCCTTTATAAAATAAAAGTTTTTGGCCAATTCATTTAATTAAACAACTAGGAAAAGTGAAGGCTTCACTGATGCAGATATTGCAGAAAGATTTTAAAGGTGACGATACCGTATTGATACAGTACAGATACAGGTGAATACAGATGATGCATTTGAGAAACACAGTGATTCAATAGTAGGTTTGCAGTTAAAAATGTTGACTAATCTAAGACTAGCTAAAGCTAAAATAAGATAATCCTTTATTCGCCCCACGATGGGGAAATTTACATTGAGAACTATAGCCTCCAACCATTAATATGTTGTTCACTTCTTTGTTTGTTTGATGGTCTTTCTCAGTCAGGCTGTACAGTCAGATCTTCTTACATCTCTGTCATGTCTGTGATTCCTTTCTGTCATCTGCTTTTTGCTGACAATAATGGGCTCCTGTGACTGCTCCCCTGTGGCAGCCAGCCACCTGCTCCAGAGTTTAACAGATGTGCAGGCACACCAGGGCCGGTCTTAGCTGTTATTAAAAACACACAGTGTCAGGCTCCAGTGGCCACGCTCGGAGCTGGTGATCCCTGCTTTGTCTCTGTATGCAGTCTGTGTCAAGCCTCATTACAGGGGCTGAGACAGATCGGGAGCTCTATCACTGAGTGCCCGATTTCCCCCTTTTTATTCTTGGTAACTGCTTTGATTATGGGGTCTCTAACAGTGAAATGGGAGGGGGCAGAAGATCGAGGGGATGAGAAGCTGTCTTGTACAGACATTTACATCTCATTTTTCTGTCTGTCTGGTCCAGAAGATGTCACGCTGAGACCATCTGGTGCAATGACAACATTGCTTCTTGAGCTGAGTGTGACATCTTTGCAGCCTTCAATCAGAAACAAGGCTAATTAGGCAGTGGCACTCAGAAGGCTGTAGATAGGAAACGTTCCAGCGGGCACATTTGTTAACTTCTTAAGCTCAGAAGATCAATTGTTTTTTTTGTTTTTTTTGGGTTTAAGACGTTGTCCCTCTGCAGGAGGAAAAATTGAGAGAGGCAGATACACAGAGAAAGACCTAAGAAAAGCAAAGGACTTAGCAAACAAACAATAGCCTGATCAGTTCAGTGTGGATCACGGCCTCAGTGGCCAGCTTGTGCTGAGGCTCTAATTAAGTTCTGGGTCTTGTAAGAGCCGCAGCACGGCGCCACAGCCATTACAGAGTGCTTCTAGAGAGATTAAGAGCCCTGGGACTGTCAAACAGAGTTTCCAAGGCCTCTAACTTAAAGTCCCTGACAAAAGCAGTTGAGCTTACATCTCCACATGGCGCTTACCTTTAGCTTTGAAGAAAAGACCAAGGGGTCTGCTGCTGTCAGAAGGGTCAAGTTTAAAAGGGAGCACAGAGGCCGGTGCAGCTCAGGCCTCTAATGATTATAGTGAAAAGGGAAAACACTTATCTAGGACGCTGTGTTGGCTTCATTTAATAGCCCTTAACAGTGTTTGATCTCCTGTACAGCTCTATTGACACTCGGCACTGCAAACAAAAAATCTGCTAAAGTGCAGTTCCTCTGAGAAAATAATGTATGCAGACACCACGGCTCTATCTAAACAGAGTCAAATTATCAAGCCAGTCGACTGTTTCAATTTCTGCCAGGAGTGGAAAAATTCCTCTAGTTAAAAAAAAAGGAAGAAAAAGATGTGCAGACTGTTGACTTTTATAAAACAGTGCAAAGCCATATTTTTCATGCTTCCAACATGGGAGTTAGAGCTAAGGTGTTTAATGAACTGGAAAGATTTCAAGTGTTCATGGATTATTAAACCCTCGGAGAGAAGACGGTGGAGAGTGGAGTGGGCGCTGTGCCCGGCTCTCTGATCAGGAGGATCTGCCTGTATTATCAGTAAGGAGGAATAAGACCTCCCAGAATCTGCCAACCCAACCTGCCAGTGGGACTAGAGACGGAAATTAGCCTTGGCTACAATCTCAAACATATTTACATGAAAATGTTCATTAGTACGTATGTCCCATTTAAAAAAAAAAAAATTAATCTCTCTCAAATCCCCCCTGGAGGTACAAGCTAAGGATGTGCTCACACAGCTGAATTGCCACAAAAGAGCATGTAACACAGAAAATGTTCTGCACACTCAGTGGATCAAACAGGTGTACAGTGTGTGTGCGGGCTGTGGCAAAGATCAGGCCCTTCATGATGACATCAGCAAGAAGAAATACAATGTTTAGCGGTTAATAAGCTCACCTCAGTCTTATTCAGAAATGACATGGACTTTTTCAAGACATCTCAGTCTCAAGTCTCCATGAGCAAATTCAACAAGAAAATCTTTCAGCTGACAACAAGCTGACATGTGATTGGTTCACTCACTCATTTTATATTGTACATAAAATATAAAAACAGTATGGTTAGGGCTAAACTAGAAAAGATGTTCAAACTTTGCACAAAAGCTGATTATTGCAGATGCTCATGACAAAAGTTGATGAGGGCGAGTTAACAGCACAAGTTTTTCTCAAGCAACCGACACCATATTACTTATATGTTCTGTCCAGGAATCCATTGTCTTTCTCTATGGTATTAGAATAACTCAATTCAGGCTCATGCCAGATTTAAAATATGTGGCATGAATGGCATTAAACTGTATTTGATGTGAACCTGTCTGGTCTAGTATGCCTTCGATCTATACATCCCTGATCATTTCTAACCTGTAGGAGCTATGGTAAATTCAGGTATGGCCACTCATGAAGAATAAGTGTGAATCCAGCCATCATTAACCAGTGCAAGCAGTAGTTAAAGGCTATGGATGCACATCCTAGTAGGGATATCTAATCATTAAACATACAAAGTGTGTCAGAGGGCTGGACTCCTCTGTAATGTGTAATGTGGGTCTATGGTGCCTCAGATTGATCATTCTGGTACAATTGATCAAAGACCATGAAAAATACTCAGTTCCTGCCAATAGATGAATGATGAATCACCTAGTTGTATTATTACTGTCTTTCATTGTTAAAAGGAAATAATTATGTGCTGTAATCAAGATATTGCCTAGGAACTAAAAGGATGAATTCACTGAACATGTACATATTAAATATAGAAAATAATCAGCAGGTTTACCTTGTTTCAAGATGACCCGCCTTTAAAAAACAACTATGATATGACAAGAAAATGTGCTCCGGTTAAAGCTTGGGTGGCATGACAAAATTCTTTGGAAACCAGACCATCTATTTGCTGCAGCAGAAATAATCTGTGTTGTCTGCCTGCTGTCATATGTGGCAGCTGACTGGCTTGTTTGAGGGCAGCAAAGTGACAAGTGACTTGTGATGCTAAAACCCACACACCCGCCTTGTCTGCGGTGGCAGACAGAGTAACTGACTGCTGGAAGATAAACAGAAGTAAAGTGAGAAGGGTCTGCCCATCCCTGAGGACTGACAGGAGAGAGACCACAGTGAAGACGGAACAAAAGAAGCGACAGCCCACTTGCAAACACCGTGTTTTTGCTGTTAGTCAACGGTTGGGTGGGGTGGCGGGGTGGAGGAGTGGAGGGTGGAGGGCTTC
>OMNW01001421.1:5651-18291 GCA_900303245.1 Selene dorsalis | reverse complement strand
CGAAAAAAAAAAGTGGGTTTTAATGAATTATCAGCAATAATGAAACACAGGCCAGAGAAGTCAGACTGGAGAACCTGTTCAGCCACAAACAGCAGGTGAAGAACTGTCTGTCATTGTGATCACAGATTTAATTTAGTCGCTGCTGATTAAATTTCTTGCTCTCGCTTGCGACAAGACCTCTCTCCTCCGTCCCTGTGGTGTGGGCTGATCTGGGTTCAGCAGGGAGAAACACACACTTCAGCTTTTGTTCATTACTGGTCTAGACGGAGGTTCCTATCTCAGCGGGAGCGAGACCAAAACGATAATAATGTCATGCGGTTTGCTATAATAAACATCAACATTTGGCTTTTTTTTAATAGAGACAAGAGGGCTAGAGGTTACCGCATCCACTCCCAATTAGCGATGTGGTACTTGGGCCCTGTGCATTTGATGTATGCTTGGTTGGATCATTCATATTCATGGGGACTGCCTGGTGTTGTGCCTGCCTGTGTCCCACGGGGCCCAGTTTAAGAGTCATGGCTTTAACAAGAGCCACAGCGGGATCAGGTGGTGACCGCTGTGGTGTGCTGTTCCCGTGCTGTTTATAACTCTATAACATGGCATCCTTACTCCTGCTGAGCTTTTTATGCTGTTTGTACAACTTCAAGATTGGACAAACTCATCTAGAAGCTTACTATCTGTGCTGTGAGCAATTACTACTTTTCATTATCCTTAATTGTTTTCCCAGAAAATGTCCAGAAAGTTGTGAAAAATTATCACAATTCCTAGTGCACATGGTAATGGCTTTAAGTTGCTTGTTTTCTCTGTTCAACTGTCTTAAACTCGAAAATATCCAATCTAAAAAAGAGAAAAGCACAAATCCTCATACCTAAGAAGTTGCAGAGAGAAACAGTTTGGCATTATTGGTAGCCCATGGCTTAAACGAAGAAAGTAAAAGTTTGAAATTTTGGGAAATGTGCTAACCTGCTAATGAGATTGATAACACTATTATGTCTGCACAGGAAATATGAGGCTGAAGCCAGCAGCCACTTAGCTTAGCACTAAGACTATAAACAGGGGAAAACAGCTCGCTCCGCTCTGATCAAACATAACAAAGTATGTCTACTGCATATTACGCCTTATTTGTTTAATTCCCAGAAAGACCCAAGCATAAACACAAGAATTTGCTGTTTTATACGAGTTGTGATGTGCTGGGCTATATCTTGGCTGGGACCAGTTGCCCGGCAGCCAGCGGAGTTAGTGGTCCCACCTGAAAAACAACTCGATGCAAGGAAGTACACATTAGCGAACTAATGGATTATCTGAAGAATTATAGTATGTAAGTAATTGCATATACATGACCCTCATTGTCTTCACTCCATACAATGGCATGACTGGAGACCCATTAAAATTAACATTACCTGACCTCCACATTTCAGCCTGCCACGTGGCAAAATGCCAAGCTATTTAGATCTCAGAGATAAGAGTGGGGAAAGGAGGTCTTAACAGGGTGTGGAGACAAAGTCTGCAGAAGGTGACGACATGGCAACATGTGAAGAAACAGGACACCGATGGCTGAGAGATAAGACAAGGGAAAACGTATGTATCCTAGTCCTTTCACAAGACTCTAATGTGCTGTCCAGACGACAGGATGAGGGGAGAGTGGAGGGAGGAGGGGAGGAAGATGAGAACCGATAGAGTGATGGGGAAACCTACACGATACTATAAAATTGGTTACATATTGTTGATCCATGAGGAAAATGTGCTGGTGTGGCCTATGGATGGAGTATCATTGTTTTGTTCAACAACAGAGGCTGAATTAAGTCATTTCACCTAATATTACATCCCCCAAAAAAGAGGACTTCCTGTTGTCCTCATCTGTTCCTGATACTGGATGACATGAACAGATGATACTTTTTCCAACAAGACTGGACAAGCTCCTTAAATGTCAGCCAATTTCTTATGATGCACCCTTTGTGAAACTATAACTCAACTGATAGTTGTCTCACATTTTAATAAGGCATCAAGTCTGTAATAGGTATGTCATTAGGAGTCATGGGCATCTCACTCCTATTAAGCTGAAAGCAAAAATTGATAAGATAGAAGATATTGGTGCATTGTGCAGTTTTCTTGTAAACAGTTATTATCAAAATGCAGAGGTTGTGTCCTCGAGGTTGAATAAATGTGCTGATAAATGTCCTTCCTCATAAAAACATTATGTAAAGATTTTCTGGATGTTTGAAAACTCCATTGAAGACCGATACCTTTGCTGGCAAATCGTGTCTTTGGTGCATTTTGTGCGTTGCATTCCCACAGTGCAATAAAGTAAAGATTTATACTTTGCTTTGTTGATCACAACTTTCTTTCTTTCTTTCTTTCTTTCTTTCTTTCTTTCTTTCTTTCTTTCTTTCTTTCTTTCTTTCTTTCTTAATTTCTTAATTTCTTTCTTTTATTTAACTCACAACCAAGTACATGGTATGGAGCACAGTGTCAGTAATCAAGCGCAGTAAGTAGCAAGGCTGTACATGTGGTAAAAATAGATAAATCATCATGATAAAATATCACTCAAACAAAGGAAGGACTCTGTTCAGAAAGGTACCTGACCCTAACTTTTGCTTTATCAGATTGTAGTAACAAAATCATTTAAACATAGATAGGAGACTAACATAACACTTTGGGAGATATTTTTCTCTGAAATTTTTTATTGCACTCAAAGAAAAACATGAAACTCATCACCAGACAACGTCACAGACGTTACAAAACCTCTGACTTCTATGTTAGACCTTTATACCTTCCAATGACTTCAGGTATTCTGGTGTTATTCACTCTAAAATTGCAAATGGCCTGTCTAATCTTTGGATTTGGACACAATAGGTACTTTTCTAATTTAAACTCTTGTTTAAGCTCTATATAAATGTCACATGACGTCATGCTGCCAAGTTCACTTTTCCATGTTTGGAAGAACTGATCTTTCAGTCTCTGTTCCACAGTTAGCGTGGTGTGTAACTGATTTATGTGTATTTGGTTAATGTTGTATTTGACACAAGTTGACCCATCAGTTACAACCTTCACACAGGGTGCCTCATTAGACAGTATTATCAAGCACAGTTTGTTTGAGCCAAAAAGCAGGTAAAACACTAAAAAAAAAACACTTAAGCATGAGTTTTCTAATGCAGCAGTCAACAGGTCTGGCTCAGCACAGACACGGATTAGAAAACCTCCACTGGGCTGATTTTGGCCACAGACTCCCCCTCCATTTGGCTCATATCAGCCCTCTAATCTGTCGAGGATATGAGAGGAGGAGGGAGCTACAATGCCACCGTGTTAATGGAGATGCCAGATGAGTGAACTAGAGCGGTGAGAGGGAGTGAGAACTCACACAAGGGATGTTAAAAGACAGACACATGTGATGGGGTGGGGTGGGGGGACATGCTGAACACACAGAGGATGGAATGGGACAGAAGCAGAAACTAAACGTGCGGAGGAGTTACGAGTCTCCAGCTCCTCTCAACTGCACTGCTGGGACTCGCGCTCACAAGGATTAATGTGTACGTGCGTGCATGTCTGTGTGTGTATATCCACCTCTGAAACACTAGGCTGTGCATAATTTATCAGACAGCTGTCAGCTTTGTACTCCTATTTACTCTGCGAACCAGATCCCGGGCCAACAGAGACCCCAGCCAGCAGCAATGACAGCCCCCCGGAACTGTTTAATTGGAGACTCAAACAACTAATAACACCATCACTCTCACTTCAGTTTAATTACTCAAGTATGAGAGGATGCTTAATAAGACTGATGTTCCAAGATGATAAGATAATGCCCAAATGTATATCGCTGGATATTTCTGGGGTTCAGCTTTTGTTCTCTTTGTTAACAGAAGATGTAAATGTGAAAACATGCTTGTTTTTCCCCCCCCTATCTCCTTGAGGCTGTTTCCCATTATCAACTGGCTTGCAGTAAAATGCACATAATTTTGCTCTGGGCTAAATGAAATCACCTTCACATTTTTTGGAGTTTGGGAAAAAACAGCTTCAGGCATTTACTGTGGTGAAATCACTGAGGTGATTTACACATGCATTATGACACAAAGGCAATTATCCTTTTCTATTTGGTGGGTGTTCACAAGAGTGGGACTTTTGCCAGTGCCTGGGAATGGTCATCACTTTTCCAAAGAAAATTTAGTTGAGTTCTTGATATACAAAACAAACATCACTCCTGACACAGTTGTGGATGTGGCATGGGCGTAATGAATTTAAGTGTAAATGAATTAGTGCTGGTGAAGACAGACTAGCTCCTGCAATCATTCTCCTGGCTTTGTTCCCGGCTGACTGCCCTGAAACCTACCACCAGCTATGATATCAGAGATCTGTACTTACCTCCATAATAGGGCTGGTTAAATTACCACCTAACCTTTGCTATAAAAATGTCCCCACTTCTGTGTGATGGTGAGGCATAATAAAATAGTATTTACAGCTAATTATCCAAATGCCACGACATTCCTGCAGAAGGTAACTCATGGCGCTTGTCAACACAGTTATTAGGTGGGATATTAAAATGAGTTCATATTTCATGCCCCTCTCCTGTGGTGAGAGCGGGGGCTCGATGATGTGACCGGGCTCTATGGCTCCTTGTAGGGCTCTGCCAACTCTGGAGTCCACACAGAGTTCCTGTCACCAGCTAATTCCCCCGTGCCTTCATCACTCCTGGCTGCTCCAGCATGTTGGCAGCCAAAGAAAGCCTCTGGCTACACTTGGTTAGGAAGCGTGTGTGCTCACACTGCTGATACAGTGGGAAGAGGCTGGAGGCTTACAAAGCAAAATGGCTCTGGACTGAATCTGTATGATAACCTAGACAAAGGGTGGGATGTAACAAGGATGGATGGCCGCTGGTGAAAGTGATAACGGGTGAATGAAAGTCAAATTGTAAAGCGCTGTGGATAAAAACTACATAAGTTTATCCCATTTGTTTTCTCAGGAATTAAAAAGCTGGACAAGAGGCTTTCTGTTGTCCTTTTTTTGTAGATTCGGGCACTTCGTCATCCATCATTTTGACCCACATATGACATCTTGTACTGCCTACATCAAGAAAAGAGCAAAACTTTCACATGCAGGTTTAGGCTCTTAGAGGATTACTTTGTGCATCTTTTGTGTGTCTTTGTAATCTTGATGTAATATGTCTGACAAATTAGGATATATAACTTTACTTTTCATACATTCACACAGAAGACTTTTTTATGACTTTCAGAAAGTTGTGAGACTTTGGCGCGAGGCTCTGGTTCGGATTTGAGTTGTACTTTACAAACCAGAACACTTGCTGCAGTATCATCTGGAACCGAACAGATTTAATCTCCCCATATGCTTTTGACAATTTTACTTCAAAAATCACAAATCGCAGCACAGCCTGCACCTCAGAAGCAATCTGCAACTTGTTATCACCTCCTGAGAGAGGCGGCTTCTCTCTGAAGCTATATTGGACATAACTGGAAATGGAAGTAATAGCAGACCCCCTTGCCTATGTCCACATCTTTCAGTGCATTCGATTTACTTCCTGTGGTGGCAAGAGGGAATACGTCAACCTGTTTGAGTGGCACGGTGACTGAGTGAGTTATGGCCATAGATCCATGCTCAGCGCTCAATCTCATTACATTACAGTGCTCTTCCAAATGAAAGCCTCTCGAGTGAGAGTTGAGGTCATTGAGAGGTAAGTGACTGACACATTGGTTGACATCACTCAAACGTCTCAATACCCAGACGGATGGCCGGGATTTAAGTGCCCAGAGTCAGCTGTGATAAATGAACAAACCGACCTGGAGGGAGGGAATATTATTTTTACACACATTCCCGCCTTTAGCACTCCACAGGAAATTTGATGAGATTGCTAGCGATGCTAACAGGGTGTCCTGACCAGTCACTAAATCTCTCCACAAGGTGACACCCCCCCGACCCATTAGTCAGGCTGGGGCAGTGACCTCAGTGGCCTTATGAGCAGCAGAGACCGATTCACAGCCTCCCCGTTGTTTTTGCTGAGCCAGTGAACGTTTTCAAAGCAAAATGTCCACTCCTCTTCAGATGCGTCAGGCTCCAGTGGCTGCCAGAGGAGACAAACTCCAAACATCATTTTGACTGACAGCTTACCATTTCATAAATGGCTGAATAAACCTCTAAGATGGGTAACGCACAGGCAAGATGTAAAAGCTTTTAGCCATTTCACAGTTCTGTTTGTTCTACAGGAAGAAAATGTAAAACCAAGACTGTTTGATTTCTGGGCTTTTGAACACTAGTATAAAAAACAAAAAATATTTCCCATCCTAAAAAAAACACTGATGTAAATTCAGATATCTGGTGTCTGCGATATTAATGTAACAGCTGGCAACATTGTGGTTTAGCCGGACGCTGTCTCTTTAACTATTCTGAGATATTTCTGAAGTGTGAAACGGACAGGTTGTACATCGAATATCATCATTAAACGAGGAGTCCCACAGGATACAGGAGACAATCTTGTTTGATAATGAAGGCTGACCTTTTGGATTAAACGTACTACAAGACGCAATTTCTCTGAAACATGTCTTTGGGCAACAATTTTAGATATGGGGAAAATTCTTCTTATCTGTCCTTGCTCTATCCTCTGTTGTCTCTGCACAGCCCCGGGGCTGATGTTTTAAAGATAACATGTTCTGAGATTGTTCTCACAGATCTCAAATTTGTCAGATACAAATTTTTGTGAGATTTAAGACTTTTTAAAATTTCAGTGGTTACAACTGTATACTCGACTTTGGCGGAAGAACTTCTCTGGCAAAATGAAAAACTTTGTATAACTGATACACAAAATTGTGTAATTGCTACAGAGAAAACTCGGATTAGTCTTAAGGATTTTACATTAGTCATCGCACAAACAGTCATGAGTGGTCTTTAATGAATTCGATTTTGCCAATAAACTCTTCTCAAATGCTTCCCACGACACATCTGCTCTTTACAACGCAAACCAGGTTTGGCCAAAGTAAATGTAATTATCAACTCCCAGGAAATTCGAGTCCCCACAATGGCCAGTTTCTCCACTGATCCAATGATTACCCGAAACAGGAAGGCTTTTAATGACGAGAGCGTTAATGCCATTAGTCTAAATGGAAAATGAATTTGCGACATGTCAATAAATGTACTGAAATGGTTGTGCAGAGTGGTTTTCAGAGTGCAAATAGAAGCATTTGGGGAGCAAATATGTCATTCAACAATTGTCGTAATGCTGTGAAAAGCATGCACAAAGTTGTGAGTCAAAATGGAAATAGGAACGCCGACTGCTCGTGCTTTTATTTTCCTGTTTATTTTCCAAATAAACACGGCTATTAGGGCCTTTACCAACCAACAAAGTTGTTCATAATAAAGCTTTGTTTTTTTTTTGCATGTATCTTTCAAAATGACAGACATTACAAGCTCCTGTTATTACCACAACAACATTTCATATGTGTTTCAGCCCCTGAGGTCACTGTATTTCACATCAAACAAGGGAAGTGGAAAAAGACCCAAAGTGCATGTTTCTCATTTGATGCTCTGAGCATTATTAACCCAAATATAATTTCTGGAGTGCTATTTCCACCAACACATCTTCAGGAGGGGTATGTTTGATTGAAAATAACAAGAACTGATAATTCATCCTCTTTCCCTCCCAGAAACACACTCACACACATGCATGCATGCATGCACACACACGCACACACACACACACACACACACACATACACACACTTCTACCATTTTACACCCCATTCTCTTTCAAATGGGATGAGAGAAAAATAGAAGCATGCTCTCAAGGAACCCAAGCCCATAATTTCCATCTAGTTCGAACTTCATTTGCACTGAAGTATACCCTTCGAATGCTGCCTTCACAACGCACAATGTCGCTGTGATGCTAAGAGGACCCAGTCCATTAAGAGAGAGAGAGAGGGAGCAAGAACCATCTTTTCTTTCAGGAAGAGTAGCGGAGCAAGGGGGGAGAGAGAAACAAAAGATCGGCAGACAGAGGGGAATGGTGGGTGGAAACAGAGAGAAAAGAAGTGAGAGTGGGGAGAGATAGATGGAGAGGAGGCTGTAGTTTAATGAGGAGACAGTGATTTTAGGAGTGAGCAGGGGGGATGGTATGACTTTTGACCTTTCAGATCCCTTGGTGTGTGTGACAGGCCTGAGTTCAGACAGAGGATTAAGGTAATCAAGGGTAGTAATGAGAACAGAGCACACATTCATGAGGCTGGACACTCCCCAGAAGCAACAATTATGCACCTCACCTCAGCCCCCTCCCTCCTCTCTCCTGGCTGCGTGTGTGCCTGTACCTAGACATCATCTTTGCTAGGGGTGGTTTCACTTGAGTATGACAGAAGGGGGCCAATGCTGACAGATATAGATGTGTGAAATAGGGCCCCTTGATCACCCCACCCCCCCTTTTTAATGGAATAACTAGCCTTTGTCCTACTTTACAAGGACGCGTGTCTTTTAGCTTGTGGAGATGACACTTGCGTCAAACTTGGCAGGATTCAGTTTGGAAAGTGAATGTTTGAGATACAGAAATCAGCTGCAGGAATGGGGTGAAGCTGTAGCTCTGAAACAAAATGTCAAATAATCAGAAAAATTGAATCAGAAAATTGAATTAGCGGCCAATTTGATGATGAATTAATCGTTTTTATCATTTAATTAGAAAAGATGACAAACATTTGATGGTTCCAGACACTATTGTAAAGTTCTGCAGTTCCATTAATCAAGAAGGTAAATGATTTATTGATGATCAAATAATAAAATGTAGCCTAATAGTTATCTGCCAGTCATTTAAAATTGACAGTGGGCAGACCAATGTTAAAATCCACTCCACTTAATTCTTATGATCAACAATAATGGAATTCTGCATTTACAGTTTTATCACCTGAGGACAAACTCAAGCTGGAGCTGCATCAACACGTTTCGTCTAAAATTCTACGATAAGCAATGTGAACAGGAATAAACAAACCGAAATCAACCTAAAAACATTATTTTGGCACTTTGTTTGAAATTGGAACATGATTTGTGGTTTGATTTAATTTTGATTAGTGGGACTAAAAAAAATAATTCAACCCAAGAAAATCTTCAATAAATTTGAATAAAAGACAGGTCTCTGAGTACAGCAGTGAACTGAGGTACAACAGCCCTGTCTTTATCCCAGCAGACACCCTGACAAGGCCAAGAGCGAGGAGGCACCTTAAAAGGCTACGCTCTGTCTGCAGCAGACTGGTGGAACATGACTTCATTTTGAGGTCCGCAAAATCCCTTCAATCGCTTCAAAGTCCTGGCTCCGCTTTTTACACCTACAAAGGGAACATTTAAGTCCTCATAATGAGGATGCCACATGCCGATATCATCTTTCACAGGCTCCATTTGACCGGTGCTCCTGTTGGATGGAGTCATGTTCACTGGAGCACATCGCTGCTTTCTCTTTTTATCACATGTTTTCAATTACTCCAGGAGTGCACAGAACCAACTTGTGCTGTAATTCAATAAGGAACACAAAGAGGCAGGTCAGGGCGGGTGGGAGCCCTGTATTGTCCTGGGACAGCTGAGTGACAGGGGTGAGTTTGGGACCCTGGAGCACACAGTGCTTACTTTGTACCTGTCAGTCAAGCTGTGACACAGACAGGCTGCCGGGGGACCGGGGGGACGCCTCGAGAGGTGAGCGAGGTGAGAGGTCCTCGACCACAGGGCAGTTCCCCCACCAGCAGGTGACGACCACTCTCTGCCCTTAAAACATCACTTAACAATAAGCAGAACAGCTGGCTGCTACAGCAGAACAGTCGTGATGCAGGAGCAGTAGGGATTACACTCATTTCAACGATGGGAATAGAAGATGTTTGCTGAGCAACTTCATGTTGTTGAACATCTTTTGTTTCCAGAACTTTCCAATGAGTTATAAGGACCCTGCACCACAACAAATCAGCCATAATAGATGAAATTAAATCTACTGTTTTATAGACACTGGCAACTTCACAGCTGGCCCTACAGCCAAGCTAACAGCAGTGAGGCTGCACTTTTGCTTTTGATGTAATCGTTAACAACCATTATTATTTTCAGAGCCCGCAAAAAAACAAAAAAACAAGACAAAAAAGAAAGAAAACATATTTGCTGTTGCAGATTTATCTATGATAAGCCAAAGTCAACTGATAATATTATCCATGCCCAAACATTGGTCACACAGGGGAATGACATGATTTATGTGTATATGTGTATTACACTATCTGGCTCTATAGTACGTCTACATACCTCTGTGCACTACTGGTCTGGGGCTGTTTCCAATGAAGAGAAATGTTAATGTGGCAACACACAGTGGTATTTTAGACAATGGTGTGCTGCCAACTGGCAACAGTTAGTGGAACAGCCTTTTTTTGTTTTAACATGACAATGTCCTCATACTCAAGCCTGGGTTTAAAACATTGGTTTGGCCTGCACAGAGCCCCGACCTCAACTCCACCCAACACCTCTGGGATTAAACTGGAAACAGAATCATCGACTGTGCGACTGGCTTCTTTGTCCAATATTAGTCCCTGACCTCGTTAATTCTCTTGAAGCTGCAGCCAGGTTCCACAGCTGTGTGGGTAGCTTCCATATAAGACTAAAGGCTGCGATGGCAGCAAAGAGGGAGCTAACTGCATATGAACATAGCTGCTTTTAAAATGAGGTATTTGCCAGTCATATGCAAATGCCATCTACATACTTCTGGCCATATAGTTCAGTGGTAATTGCAGCAACAGAGGCTCTCTCACTCAACTAAAGTATTCCAACCAGATAATATGAACTTTTAAGCTAAGAGCAATCCAATTAACTTTTTTTTTTTTTTTTTTTTACCTCTGCAGTTTAATATTTTGCTGCTAAAACCATCTGCATTTGCAGTATCCAAATGCACCACTCTTTGCCAGAGGAGTCTGAGCTTTCCATTCCACTCAAGTTCACACTCCAAGCTCTTTTAGCCCCATCTATCTCTGTCAAAGCTTCTCACTGCAAAGTACTCTTTCCTCAGTCCACCACTGACTATTTCCTTATCTACCGCTCTCAGCTAACACACCATCATTCAGACTGCTTCCGAGCCAGTGGACGTCCCTTGGTCCAAGGGAGGAAAAAAAAGGGATCGATTTTTTTCAGCCGAGCGGTGGAGGTGAGGAGGTATTATGTGCCAGTCACGGCTGGCTGTGCTGCCAGCTGGAGTGAGCGGCTGTGGACAGCAGATCACACGGACTGAGGCTGCTGGATAACGCTAACAAACCTGGGGATCAACACTGAATACACAGGCTAAATGTAAAGCAGAAAACTGAGAACACACTGGCTGATATACTGCTAGAGATTGTGCCAGCTTGTAGGATTGTGATTATACGGGCATGAGAACTGAACGTGATAATGCCAGTTACAACTCAGACTACCGATGTGCTTATTACACAATGACAAGATCTCAGTGGCAACTCCAGAAAAAGGATCAGCATGTGTCTGATGTTCTTAGTTTTGATTGTGTCTCACACTGTAGATACATGACCAAAAGTAAATCATATCTGATGTATTCATCTTAGAATTCATTGTGCAACTTTAAAATACAGTCAACAAAAACTGAAGTGCACACCAGCATTTTGGGGTTTAATAGATGGGACACAGTGTTAATATTCTGCGTCACTGAATGGCAATTTTCATGCCAAAAAGGCAGGTTTCTAAGGATATGCTGAATCCTGATTAGGTGGATCAGGTATCGGCTATGATGTAACACTTCCACAATAAATACAGCTCCTTTTGTTTTTCTGTTTTCAGTCATGGCAGCCTGTGGTGCTACAGCACTCCCTGGCCTTATGTTATTCCAATGAGTTCCATGCAGTGTGGTGATACAGACGTCAACTGTGGGAATATAAGAACACTAGTCTAGGACACATGCTGTGTTGGCAGACACGGTGAGAGCAGGTACTGGAATTGGAGATGGAAAAACTGGATTGCATCAGGCGGTTCCTGTATTGTATTCTTGTTGGGGAGAACAATCCCCTGACACAGCTTGAAGACCACGATGAAACCTGCTTTAATTCTTTCAGTGTGAGCTGAATAGACGATCATCTATTTATTCACTGGCAGAATAAATCACATACGTTCAATAATTTTAGGAATCTCTGGGAGATTTTGCAGATGGAGATGGACAACGTCATATATAAGCTTCAACCAAAAGCACAAATCAAGGATGATTGTATTTATAACCCCATATGGCTCTCCCCACCTCCTGCTCCCAGGTCCTGGGCTGTCATTAGACATCCCTGGGATAATATGTCCCCCTGCTTCTAAGTGTTTCACCAACCCCTGCTCTTTAGGAAGTCTAACAGGAGGAACAGGTGAGCAGAGAAAACCATTATCCAGTGTTGCCTCAACAGGACCATAGCTAGAAAAAAACAGATGGAAGGTAAAGAAATTGAAAATAAAATAGAATAGACCAAACCAGGTTAACATAGGCAGGAAATAGACACATCATTTTCTATTAGAAACAGCCATAATAACCTTTTCCGAGCTTTGTGTGTACAGTGTATGGGTCTGAGTCTGTGTGTGTGTGTGTGTGTGTGTGTGTGTGTGTGTGTGTGTGTGTGTGTGTGTGTGTGTGTGTGTGTGTGTAACGTGTGCTGATGGTGTGTTGCAG
>OMNW01001418.1:12972-24331 GCA_900303245.1 Selene dorsalis | reverse complement strand
GGGGGGGGGGGGGTTACAGAGCCATTCTGCATTATACTCGACAGTTCACTTTAAAGAATTCATTCCATCTCCTGGAAAAGCTGGACTTGTGATGCCTCATTTCACAAATGTACCTCAGACACTTCGTCCACAGTTTTATAACACTTGATCACTGTGAAAAACACAGCTGCACTGTAATGTTTAGAGGAAATGAAGTTAGAAGGCAAACTCATCATTAGTCCTCAGATGAAATCAGGAGAGTGAGTGTTCAAGCATCGTTATCCAGACTGGGCTTTTATGAGTAAACACTGTGCCTTCATATGGGATGCATAATAAGCACCTCTACCCTCTGGGAGAGAGCAGCCATCAATGCAGCTGTGCTGGGCTGTGATAAACCTCCTCTATCGGCGTGTATCTACATTAGCTATCAGCTCTCTGGGTGTAATAACAGAATAGGACACCACCTCACCCGCATCAGAGGAAAACCCTCAAGAGCAATAATGAAAAAAATGTATCAGTGTTCAAGCTTGGTAATTACATACAATCTATATTATGGCAATCTTTTCATGAAAACGTCAGAACAATCACATCTAATACAGTGGTAAAGACATACGGGGGATTATACCTCACCAAAGACACATGAAGATATACAATACACATCAGAGGACACGCAGATCTCACATTCCCATGTGCACTACTAAGTGTGTAGGGCTGCAGGGAGGCGCAGTGAGTTGAGAGACCAACCCTTAACGGAGAGATCTCAATTCAGCACCCAGTGTCAGGCAGTGTAGAAGCTACAGCTGTGAGTTTGATCAGGATACTAAATCCCCACCAGCTCCAGTGGTGTCATTCTTTGGCTGATCATCATGTCTGACTTAACTGTAACAGTGTCGAGTAAAGTTTCTGTGCAGGAACAGTGGAGACACAAAATGGTAAGAGGTTAACATCAATAGACATCACTGAGGGATTTTTTACCTCTGTCGCTGGCTAAATTTTTAATTTTGTCAGCGGATGAATAAGTATGGTATATGATAAAGAACAATTTAAGATCAGTTATTTGATATTATCATAACACCTTTGGAATTATTTGATTTAGAAACGTGTTTCAGTCTTAATGCAAAAAACTATAATGAAGTAGTAGCATTAAGCTGGGACCCAATACACATGGCCTCAACATGAAGAGAAATTCACAGTTTTTCAGGCCTGTTGTGCCTGGTTACTATGCTTCACTATGATTGGTTGATCATCAGATCTTGGGAGGGGTTTAGGTTCTTAAAACCCTCATTGTGTAGATCACTCAGTCACTTTTTTTAGGCCTCAAGTTACTTTATAAGCCAGTTTCATTGGTCAAATCGAGAGTTTTTTGTAAATGCAAATTGAATCCAGATGATAAAGATTCATTTTATGGAAAAAAAAAAAAAAAACTTTAAAAAGTTAAAAACCCTCCCTCAAATTGAGCACATATCATTGATAGCTAAAATGCCTGAATCAATAGGAAGGAAAAAAGGGTGAGAATAGTGCATCGCCTGACTGTTTCCATTACAAGTTTAATTGCCACAAGTTCACCCTGTCCTCATCACCACTTTGAACTCTAACCTCAGCTCCATGGTGACTGGCTCCAGTCCTCCACAGAGAAGGAAAGATGGAGTTGATGAGTGAGTAGGAGGAGGATGGGGGTAAGAAAAAGAAAACTGATTGAGCTGAACCCAGACAGCTTTCACCTTCTGCAGCTGATTTTTTTTTCCATCTTCTCTGTAATGCCCTTCAAATGACCTAGTCCTTCATGCAACAGCTCCCTAAAATTAACTTTCCATTTTCACAACAATACAGTTTGGACTAGATGTTAGCAAGGACACCGTGACAAGTCTGTATGTGTGTCAACTCATTCCAGGAAACAAAGCTGACAACCACATGTCTACATGTATTAAATAAATATTCTATCCACTGCATTTGATGTCCAACACTGACAGTACCGTCCCATCAACAAATACAAGATTTAACATAATTCCATTCAGATTTTTCTCGACATGGAAAAACCAAGGAGAAAAGTCCAAATAGCTTTGAAATCCACACGTGGTTTTGTTTTGAAATGCTGTAGGAGGAAAGAGAGCTGGAGGAGAGAAAACACCACATACAGGGTGTTTACAGATCTCTCCAGGTTCACCACATGTGATTACACTCTGATGTTTAACAGACCAATTACAGTTTTTATGGAACATGGGGCTGCAAGAGGCCTGGCACAGCACTCCTTTAAGTCTCTGTGTGTTAGTGGGTTTGGCACTTAACAAACACTTTCATTTTAAACTCAACTGTAGCATCAGAGCCATATTCCTGATAGGACGGAAAGAAGGAGAGGTGCTGAACGCAACACAACCACAGAGTTCGCTGGAAGCAGTTTTGAGTTAACAGGAGAGAGTTAGAGTTAAATGATTGATAGACTTCAGAGACACTTTTGAAGCACTGCAGAAGTGAGAATAAAAACTACAAGCACTTAGAAAGTGTAGGAGATTGCTAGCAGTACCTTGCCTATACGTCTTGGTAGCAGGCTACAATGTGTAGAACAGAGGGTAGAGAAGCCCACCCACAACAGCCACCAGTGGGGAGGATCGCTCCTACATTAAGAACACGAGCCCCCAGTCTGCTTCTCCCTGCTGGTAACCATAATCCCCTTGGTAGAGGCCTGAAACATGGGGGCTCTTACCACACAGAACCACAGGAGGAGCAGGGTGGCCCTTCTCCGTCACAGCCACACTGGTAAGTTAGCTCAGTCTGGGGTTTCAGCAGGGTACACAAAGGCTGCCTCTTCAGTCCAGACATCATGCTGTCATTACTTAACAAAAACACACACCTTTCAGCATTGCAAGTATATTTGCACGTGTATTACTAATTTCCAGCTTTTTAATGAACACAGTATTCGTACAGAAACTATCCACAAAATACTGACAGACTTAATTTTTTTATTTGTTTTCCTAAAATATTCGCTCCAGCAATAAAACCTCTACTTGTAGCTTGATTATGATCAAACTTCTTTAAAGTTTGTCGAAACTTGAAGTGGATTTTTTTTTTTTAAATGATGAAGCAAACAAAACATCTTTCAAAGTTGAAATGTCTATTGTTTTAAGAAAGTTTAAGGAATTGTTTGGACCTATTTTTTGAGGTTAGGGGAAGATTAAGATCTTGGCTAAATAATAAGAGAGTAATTCAAAGTGTGGTGGGTGTTTGTTTGTTTTTTTGTTTTTTTATGACAGACCACAAACCACTGTCTTCCTTTGCCTTAAAGCTAGTCACATGTGGGACGCACACTCTAAACCTTTTGTTCTGAATTTGCAGAAGGCTGTGTTGCTGTTTTCATTATATTTCATCAATTTAAACATTCTGTGATGTTTTAACAATAATCTATAACTAGAGGATTTATGTCTTTTTCTTCTCCTGTTGTTTAATGTGATATATTAATTGAGGTTATGTTTTAAATAATGTCATTTAAAAAATATGTACGACATAATTTCCTGCACTGGCTGTAATGCCATACCCTTTTAAAAAAAAAAGGCCAAACAAATATAATTCCACTGTGATGCCAGTCCAGTCATTTTGTTTAAATATCACCATAGGTGTGATCGGAAAAGAGTTATGGTTTGAAGACTCTATGCTGTGGAATATTGTTCTTGGCATTTATAAACGACAACATTTATATGAGCTCAAACCAAACTTGAGGCTTAGAGGCCTATAAATAAAAAAATAAAGCTGTGTGTGCGCGCGTGTGTGTGCATGTGTGTGCTCCCCCACAGCGATAAAGCAGGGTGGCACGGTGTTTGCACCAGGGGCAAGACAGTGTACGCCGTTTAGCTGAGCTGGTCCCATTCTGTGTCTGCGCTTGCAAGGTGAGAAGTGTGCCAGTGCACCATCTCCTCTCTATGCTCCTCTGCACTATGGTCTGTTATCAGCACAGATGATAGATAGATACACCAGTGTGAGTGTGTTGCTTTGAGTGAATCTCCAGTCTGCGTTTGTGTTTTCAGGAGACCCGAGGCATTCATGTAACAGATCGTGGGACCCCAACACTGCTGTTTTCCTTTTCCTCTCTCAAACTCTTACCTATCGCACCTCCTCTGTCCAAGGCCAAGCGTCCAAAACAACTCACTGAACAAAAATATCTCCCCAACAAAAAAAGAGAGATCAACATCTAATATGCCTCTTCCAGTCTAATGGTAATAAAAGCTGATAAATCTGTTTCTCAGTTCTTGACAAACTCACGTTTACTAATTTGCCTTTCCAGGTAACTGCTCTCTCTTCACTAATTGTTTTTTTCCCCTATTATCTGTATTTACATTTGATTATTTTTTTTGCATGGTGTGTTGGTCTCTCTTCCACTTCAGCCTTATGTGAAATTATTTGTACGACTGTCAGTGTTTTCTCTACGACTTTGCAGATGGCTACTTGTTCTACAAAATCTGGCTTAAGGACAGTACATTATTAGCAAGCCCTAGGAGCTAAGGGCTTTAGCTGGTAAGCCTCACCATCTCTCTGCTACTACTGAAGGCTTAGTTTTAAGGGTAAGCTACCTACTAATGTCATTTTCGTTTTGGGAACTCGTACTACTCAATTACATGACTGCAGTACTTTATCCAGAGTAATTTTTTAGCTAAACCAGCTGCCAAGATTATGCAAACACCTTACACTTGAGTCCAAGTTGAACCAGGAGGCTGGTCTGTACACTGACAAATATTTACAACAGACATTTGAGGCCAACATTGAAATCATTACAGAAACTAAGCCTGGCTGGCCTGTTTGATGTTGAATCCCTGTATCACCCGATCCCCGTCTGACTGCTTGGGGTTCATTTTTTGTGATGTCATGTCCCCACTTTCTCAGATCTCAGCAATTACTTTGGATTACAAAATTATCATAACCAATTAAAACTAAGGCAAAAATGAGATGTAAAAAGTTGTAGTTTTCCTTACAAAGTCCACTGAGAAATGAAATATCTTATCAAGCAGCTGTGAAAAAGGCATGAGGCAATATTATGGCAGCAAGGGAGAATGTGAGAAATGAGCAGGATTTCAACAAATATCTACTCCTCACATGTAATTAATCTTGACAGCAGTCATTTATGATCATCAGTGAGATGACATCCATCATTTAATTGCCTTTAATCTACACTGAAAGTGACAGCTGCACATGTAGAGCAGCTGTACGAGGCCGAAAGCCTTAATGTTTCCCATCTTCCTGGGGATGTGAAGGAACAGAAGACCCTCTGAATATTTTCCAGCGCTGTGGTCACTAAGACAAGTATATCCAGTTGACCAAACATTCACCTGTTTCCTGGGAAGGACATTCATTCACCCAAATGTTCACCTTTTCTATGACAAGGACTTCTGTTAGGCCAAACATTCACTTGTTTAAAAAACTCAATATAGAGCAGTCATGAAGTGGAGCAGAGCTCCCCACTCCACCGGATATGACAATGGTCGGGTCTGCCAGGGTGCAAAACAGAACAACCTCTGCTCCTAAATTAGACCTACCACCGAGCCCAATGACAATGGGATGCTGACATGCAATTACTATAAAAGCTGGCACCCCCCTTTTCTAAAACCACCACTCCCACTACACCCCACACCTTTCTAAAAAAATCTTCTTTTCTCCTCTGCCATTTCCCTCCAATAGTTCCCTGGTGTCTTGCATTTTTGGAGCTCTGTGAAGCGCAGATCCCAAAATTTAAATGTATTTGATGAAAACAAATTGAATGAGTGTGTGTGCAAGTGTCTGTTACAAGTAGCATGTGTTTCCCTTCATCCTGCTGAGGCCTGAGTGAGACGTAGTTGATGGCAGCCGAGTTGAGATGCCCGTCCCTTTAAGTCAAAATCCTGCTGGGCTGAGACCTCTCTGATTTAGCACCTTTTTCTCCCCTTGGAGCCCTCTGTCTCTCTTTCTCTCTCATTATCTTTTTTATTCTCATCTTATTCTGTCATCCCTTGATCTGTTGGATGCTGCAGTTGCACTCTAAGTTGCGCTGGGAAAGGGGAAGATAATAGGAAACAAAGTGAACATGTTGGTGGGAGCATAAAGGTGTTGACGTGAGGGAGAAGAAAACACCACTCAGAGGTAACCTTTAAGCAACGTGGTCATTAACACCTCCATTACAAACATTTCTGTATGAGCAGCTCTATTAGTCATTCAGAGCCCACGCTTCTCTTCAAGACTGCCACTTTTTTTTTTTTTAACACGACAGCAGGATAGTAGAAAAGACCTCTTTGTTTTCTTTTTAACAACCATCAGTCATCATCATCACTACCACCAGCTGTTAGTAAGGCTCCTGCATTAAACTGATCTGCGTGAATATATTTACAGAGCAGACAGTGAGCTGCTATCATATGGCAGGTCAAAGCTGAACAGTTATCCTCATAAGACAAATGAATTCCTTATACACAACAACACCATCCGTTGTTGGACATATAATGCAGTGACCGCAACAGGGACAAAGTCCTTTAAGAGCAGCTGTCAAAATGTTGCAGTGAAGGAAAATCATTCCCATATTTAAAATCCCTGTCCACATCATCCAAAAATTAGATAGTGGATTAAATAAAATAAAAATCATCCCTAAAAATAGAGGCAATGCCACTGATTATGTCCAGCTATAGTTTATCTTTGTTTCTCACAAGTTATACAACATATTCAAAATACAGCATTAACTTACTATGCACTAGGCACAATTAGCTCATCATGCAATTAAACAGTGCTTTACCAGTGATCAGCTCCCCTCTTCAACCACTTTTTTGTGCAGGTTAATTTCAAATCGTCAGTGTTTCCTTTCACTTTCTGTTTTAATGAACACACATTGTTATTATGATTGAGGCCAAGATGGTCTTTCTCTGTGAAAACTATTCCAAGTGGATATACAATTTGTTTCAATGCATGGCTACTTGATATTCACCTATTAGCTGTAGTTCAGATGATACAGCTGTTTCATAATTCAAAAGGGAAAATCAAAAAGACAAGAGTCATTAACACCTTTACCAGGTGTAATGGAAAAAGTGATTTGTTAGAGGTCTGAAAATAGGTCCTCTTTCCCTACCTATAATTATAGCTTTGAAACATATTATCTTACAGGTATGGCTTCAAAAGTGTCTTCCACACAGTGCTAACAAGGCCTACTGAAACTCACCAGGAGCAGAGAGAAGCCTTAATTACACAGGTGCATATATTACTACATATCAACCCCTGCTGCTCTAATATTAATTATACTGTACAACAGACATTTTATCCCACTTGCTCTCTTCAGGCTTTGCCCATTACAAACTTAACTTTCTCTCACTTTAATTTTGAACCTGGTTATAGTATATTTCTAGATTCTACAATTATGACATAAATATCAGATGACATGAATTAACATACACAACTGAGAAAATGTAAAATAGCATAAGAAACGACACAATATACAAGATGAAAAATAATAATCAGATAAAACCATGTTAGCTTGATGAGTGCAATGAAAATGATATTACACTGTTTTAACATGGCTATCTATTTAACTTTGATAAGTGTTTATTTGGGACTCTAGAAAAACCTGTGAGGTGATCCCAAACATACAACTTGTATGCCACAAAAACTTGTCACCAGGCCCTGATGAGGTCGAATTATGACACTGACTTCATTGTGACAGGTTATATAACTTATTCAGGTTGTTAGGAAGCCTAATGTATTGATCTAATAAAAAATAATAAAAATCAAAACTACTTTCTGAGCAGCACACAAATGTGATGAAAAAGGGGAAGATGATAGGAAACAAAGTGAACATGGTGGGAGCATAAAGGTGTTGACATGAGGGAGAAGAAAACACCACTCAGAGGTAACCTTTAAGCAACGTGGTCATTAACACCTCCATTATAAACATTTCTGTATGAGCAGCTCTATTAGTCTTTCAGAGCCCACGCTTCTCTTCAAGACTGCCACACATTTTTTTTTAACACGACAGCAGGATAGTAGAAAAGACCTCTTTGTTTTCTTTTTAACAACAATCAGTCATCATCATCACTACCACCAGCTGTTAGTAAGACTCCTGCATTAAACTGATCTGCCCGAATATATTTACAGAGCAGACAGTGAGCTGCCATCATATGGCAGGTCAAAGCTGAACAGTTATCCTCATAAGTCAAATGAATCCCTTATACACAACA
Source organism: Selene dorsalis (assembly GCA_900303245.1). Taxonomy (NCBI): domain Eukaryota; kingdom Metazoa; phylum Chordata; class Actinopteri; order Carangiformes; family Carangidae; genus Selene; species Selene dorsalis. Next base: position 16,181 of record OMNW01001418.1, on the reverse strand, counting down.
ACACCATCCATTGCTGGACACGTAATACAATCACAGCAGCAGGGACAAAGTCCCTAGTTGTCAAAATGTTGCAGTAAAGGAAAATTATTCTCTTATTGAAAATGTCTCCAACACCTAAAGATGAGGTAGTGGAGAAAAAACAAAACAAAATTCAGCCATAAAAACAATCATAAATGCTTCATTACAAATGTTGTCAATATTCAAAGTGCCCAGTGTTATCTAAAGTAAATTGTACACTCTGGGCAGAATGGGATTAATGCCTTTCCTCAACTTAACTGTTTTACCAATGACCATCTCACCTCCTTAACTCCATTTGCATCTAAGTTACAGCTTCATTTCTAAATCTTCATTGGTTCCTCTCACATACAGTTTTAACGAACACACCTTTTTTTTAAAAATCAAGCTCATTGAAGCTATGGTCTTTCTCAGTGAAAACTATTTAAGTTGGATACACATTTTTTGCACATTTTCTCCCACATACCGCTACTTGAAATTCACATATTAGCTGCATTTCAAATGATACAGCTGTTTCATAATTCAAATGAGAAAATCAAAAAGACAAGAAGTCATTAACACCTTTACCAAGTGTAATAGAAAAAATGATTTGTTAGAGGTCTGAAAATAGGTCCCCTTTCCCTGCCTGTAATTATAGCTTTGAAACATATTATCTTACAGGTATGGCTTCAAAAGTGTCTTCCACACAGTGCTAACAAGGCCTACTGAAACTCACCAGGTCTTGGTGGAGGTCTACTCCAATATTAATTATACCGTTATCTTGAACCATTACAAAGTTAACTTTCTCTCACTTTCATTTTGAGCCATGCACAGCACATTTATAATTCCCACAATTATGACATAAATATCAGACAGACAATGTAGTGTATGTATGAGTAGAAGCAAATCAGCCTGCAAAACTGTTTCAGAGTTTCGAATAACATACAAAAGGACACAATATATGAAATATGACAACAAAATAACGCATTTTCTTCATAAGTGATTATTTGCTAGGGAAAATGTTGGACAGAATATTACATTTTTACAGCAAGGCTATGTGTTTGTGTTAGACTTATCCATTCAAAGGCAGAGAAGTTCAAAAGGGACACCCACGTACATCTCACCAGGCCCTGATGAGGTTAAGATATGACACTGACTTGACTTTTACCTGGTTACATACTTTATTCAGCGTGTTGGGAGGCTTATTGTATCTAAACTACTTGCAGAGCAGCAGAGAAAATTCAGTTTTACATTTCTATTAACAATTGTAGATTCAGACTAGTATTGCGTTTCCGAACCAATCATTAAGTGACCTATACTTTGTCAAAGCAACGACATATGCAGCGCCTTCGAGTAAATATTTCTGTCCAAATTACCGTTTTTCTCTATTTATATATTACATCTGGGTGTAATGAATCCCAAACAAATAACATATATATGTGACTTTTATAAAATGTAAGAAAAACTGGGCTCTGCAATTCAAACACAAACAAGGGCCACACAAATCCACTCCACACCTAAACATCTTGTGCAAATATGAGCAAAGTCAATTTCAGCTGGGGTCGTACATGGTGATGCTCTCTGATATTGTAGTGGTCATGGTCTCTGTGTATGAGCTGTGGACGTGAGTAGATCCAGCCAGGGGAGTTAGTGCAGGGGTGGAGTTGGGATGGGGGGCTGCTGGATGGGCCGAGGGTTTCTTTGAAGTCTGGATTCCAATTAAACCCCTGACTGAGTTCTAAGCGCACAAGAAAAATGACTGAGGTACATGACATGGCCAGGTCCCCTCGTCCAGCCAAGCCTTTCCATTTTAGCCCCTTTGTCTCCCTGCAGCTCCTAATATTTATGATCACCCCTCCTGACATTACCCCCACATCAGGCCTACCACCCCCACCCTCTCACCATCCCAACAGAAAAAAAAAAACGGACAGGAGTTAAAAACAAGGCTGGCAGAGAGGAGAGCCAGTGCCTGACTGAGGTTTCGCTGCTCAATGCAACACAGAGAATATTTGATAAACATTCACACAGAAAGGGAGAGTAATATGAGGTTAAAGAGGAAGAGCAAGTGCAAGACAACAAGGTTTAGAAGAGGACGAGAAACCATTTAGGATGAAATACTGGCGAGGCAAATATAAAATTAAATATCTTGTATTTTCACCATGGACACTCACATGTTTGATGGGTTCATGGATTTTTATCTAATGCCATTCACTACATTCCTATAAGTAAGAGAGGGTTTTAAAAAAAACAAAAAGTTCAAACACAATAAACTCTAGCCTGTGTAACAGAAGTAGACTTCCCTGTTAGAAGATCCATTTTATATCAATAACAGAACAAACTTTTTGACAAAAATACAGTATGCTTATTCATCTCCTCTCCAAGGCAAATGTAGCCACGGCACTACTGTAAGCATATTCTGCTTTTGAAAGGAATATCCTGGAAATACACACAACCAACGCATTTGATGAAACATTATCATTTTATCTGACAAAGCAATACAACAGTAATTTGCAGTAATTTTGATGTCGGCAGCTAGTCCTAGTCATAGCGAGAAGACATGTATAGAGTGGGACTCCAGTACAATGCCAATTTACCTTAGAAACCACCGCGCATACACCTTTACAAAATCCAGTATCTGGCTGCTACTCTTCACAGTTTTGTTTTCTCTTGAAAAAGTGATGGTAAAAACAGTGAAGGTGCACCTTAGCTGGGGGACATGTTTTTGTTGAAAGCGAATGGAGAGAAATGGTGGATTTCAGAGGTATCAGTCCTGCAAGGCAACCGCAGGCAATTCATACAGTACCTGACACTATGCCTAAAAACACACTGCAGTTTTTCTGTTTTTATTTCGGCACCTTTCGCACATGAATTCCATTCACTCACGCACTCTGAACAACACACAGTAGGTAAGGATACATACTCCATAATTCATTGAGCATTGAATTTCATTTCCTTTCCTCTTTCTTTTTTTAAACGTACACTCTGCACACACCCTCACTCTGTACCACACAGACATACAAAGTGCAAAAGTACACGCATGTACTGTTGCTCTTCGAACTGAGAAGTCAAACATAACAACTCAAATACACACACAAACATGCTCTAGAATAAAATATTGAAAAGTGTCACAGACACCTGGTCAAATGCTCATCTGATTCCCAAAGGAACCGCCACGAATAAACTACTTCCTGCGGGAGACAATATAAAAAAAATAG
>OMNW01001407.1:42369-67571 GCA_900303245.1 Selene dorsalis | reverse complement strand
CGTTCCCAAACCTGGAATCCAAAACTGTCGCCTGTGGAACAAAGCACTGGGGTTTGGCATCGAGCTGACAGAGCGTGTGTGTGTGTGTGTGTGTGTGTGTGTGTGTGTGTGTGTGTGTGTGTGGTAAGACAACAGCACTGTAGCACAATCCTGGCAGCTGCCTCATATACAAATGGGAGTGGCATGATAAGAGTCACAAAGGACAAACAACAAAACACAGTGTTTTGTATGATGATATAGCAAGAGGCTAAACAAATACAAAACATGTTGAGAGTAGTTAAAAAAAACAGATTGAATGAAAGAAAGAAATAACAGACAGACATTTTAACTGGACTCTATTTGCACTAATATTTTATTTCTATTATTATATTTCCGTTTAATATGGAAATAATGATGGCAAATTAAGATCAACACATCTATCTCCATGACAACTGAGACTTCACTGCTACATATAGTTCTCTAAAGTATGTGTAACGAATGTGAAAGCCAGAGATTAAAAGGATTGTATTTATAATAGAAGATCAGAATGAGAGAATTAGATCTGTCAGATGTGAGCAGAGCAGGGAAGACAGCACTGAGAGGCTACAATGGAAGTTAGCACGACATTAATGAGGTAAGGTTAGGAGGTTGAGAACATTCAGCGCTGGAACAACACTCCTGCTAATTGTCATACTTGGGCAACGCGGCAACTATCTCACATTTACAGATTCACAGTCTTGCTCAAGTGTCCCTGTGAAGCATGAACAAAACCCCCACTGGCTCGCAAGTGCCATGACATGCCAGTGGCCTGGTGATGTTACCAAAACAGAGAGGCTTGTTGATCAAAGGTTTTTCTTCCGCGCTTCTCGTCTCAAGTGTTATGACGAACAAAATAACCGCTCCAGCTCAGAGCATGTTTAAAGATTTAAAGCAGTTGTTCCCAATCTTTTCTTTTGTCTTGCATTATTAGATAAGCTCCAGCAACTGTTTATCAAAACTTTTCATTCATTTCTTGTTCCAAATGTGTTCGTCTGAATGGATTTTGAACGGGATGTTAACAAATTGCCTAGTTGCCTCGACTTTGTTTCTAGTGGAGGTTTCTTATCCACCTATCCACACATACTCTGTCCACTACATGTCCGTCCCCTGTGCAGGTAACTCATCATGGCAACCTGGTTACTGTGACGATACTGTGACAGTTTATCTGAAATCCAGATTGTGGGTTTATTTTCCTCTTTCCACATTTGTTTTTACTAAATCATAATTTCTATTTTCCAAATTAGCTGAGCTACTCACCCACACATCTCCAAGCACCTTCTAGCAACTGCAGAAGTGTACGCAACTCCCTTGTGTACATGCAGCTATACTACCTCTGAATGGGAAATCACTGCCTTCAAAAAGGACCAAAGTCAACACATCCATCTCCATGAGAACTGAGCAAACTCATGCACTAATGAAGATTCCACTGCTACATGTAGAAGTTCTGTAAAGTGCTAATAGGAAGACTGTGAGTTGGGACTGTTTTGGATAGTTATATAAACAGCTGAACATGTTTTATCCCCATTAGCTACAAATAAAGTTGACATTATTTTCACATTTGTGTTTTCCAAGTAGTCACTGCATAACTGAATGAGAACCAGCAGAGTGAAGATCATGTTTGCATTTATTGGTACATTATCGCTAGGTGGAAAATCGTACTAGTAGCAGCACACATTGATAACTTACAATATGAGCAGATATGGTATTCACTCTTATGGATGAAGTTTCTGCTGTTTGACTTTCACATTGTAATTAAATGAACTGAAAACAGTAGAACCCTGAAAGATAGGATGGCCATATTTGGATATCTGGCCATGTAAAACACTACATTGTGCTTTAGAGAACGGTCAGCAGTAATATAGAGCGCACATATTTGCAGTTAATGGGCTGACACATGCATCACATTGGTATGGCCCTTTAAGCTCTTCCGTAGTAGGAGGATATCAGAGCTGTGGAGTCTCAACAAATACAGCAGCAGAAAAGCAGGTGATGCAATATTCATCTTATATTTCATGTAAGTGTGTAGAGGTTTGCCAAGTTTCCTCTTTAATCCTGTGTTACCTGCATTTTAAATTATTAACAAGGCCAGTAAGATTTCACAACCTCCTCCATTTTATTTTGTGTACAGTAATCAATTTATTTTATGTCAACTTCTTCATTCAACCTTTATCAAGCCACTTGGCACAAAGATGGTGAGAGTGTTTTTCTTTTTTTTTTTCCAAGGGGAGTGTGGCCTAGAAAGCAAGGCAACATACAGTCACATGCATACAGTGCAATTAAAATCACAAAGAGGCGCAAAAGTAGCTAAGCACCAAACAGTCGATAATCCAATAGCAGAGCAGCAGGATCAGTGCCAAAGCCTAAGCACATCTTAGCAAAACAATACATAGCCGACAACTTATTGAATCTGCATAAAAAACACTCATAATCACCTTAAACTCACTAAGAGGGAGCTCATTCAGTTTTAAATTACTTTGTTATGAGTTCTGTGCCAAAGGAGCGATGTACACGATGGCTCTCCCGCTTCATTCGGAGGATTGTCAGAAACATCTCTAAGGCGAGAACAGATGTCTCTAGTTATTTGACCAGACTCTCTGGGCTGCTGAATTCCCACTCTCTCACTCAATCCCTGATTTTTTTTTTTTTTCTTTTTTTGCAGCCGAGTGCAAATCTCTTTGCAGTGACAAAGCATCGCCTGTCAAGAGGATGATTCCATTGAGAGGCACTTCCTGATATGAGAGGTGCATTAATGTGATTAACCCACACTCACTATTGCCGTTTGATACAGGAGCTTAGGGGCTCATGTCACTCTGTATTCTTCTCTATTGGCATGATCAGCAGGTAATGGAAAATATGCTGATGTGTGAGAGCAAGCAGGTAACTCCACATGTGATCTAGAGCAGGCAACAAATTGTTATCAGCGGCAGAATCCGCTGTTGCTGTATGCAAAGTCAATTATGTAATTTGACTTCAAAAATCAAAGGATAATTAAGAACAAAATTAGCATGTGAAACTCGGCAGCTTACAGAAACAGATGAGTTATGCCTGTTCTGCAGACACAATGTGTTCTCATTGCGAAGCCAGCAATTACCAACCATTAAGATCAATAAAGATTAAATGACTATCATCTCCCAATAAAAATGCTGTTATTCCCACACCTCAAAGACATTTGAGTATTCAAATCAATTATCATTTCATTTAAACATACTTGCCATCTGGTGACTACTGTGTGAGTTCATGATATAGTCAATATTGTGATACCAATCCCCCAAATTCTGGCTAAGACACAAACAGCAGTGGAAGCAGGCTGCTCGTCTACATATGTTTCATGCATTCACACAGCTAATATTAGTCATCGAAGAGACAAATACAAGCTTGTTGCACCAGCCCCAGTGTGTGTGCTGCTGCAATGTGAAATTATTCATTTGATGTCAGAGTCATCATCCATTCAGCTGCATATAAATGGCTACAGGTTATACGTATGTTTTGATTGCGCACTGACTGAAGCTGTAAACATATAGGGAGGCAGAGAGAGAAAATAACTGCGAAGGAAAAGGAATTCTGGGATGCCATTCATGAGGCTTTTCATCAGGCGTCTTTTCCAATCTTTAGGGGGGAGAACCAGCAGAAATAGATCCCTGTACCGAGCACAAACGCCTTTAATAGAGGCATCTCCGTGCTTAATCAAAGATACCAGAGAAATGGGCACATTCAGCTGATGGTATATTGCTAAGTCTTGGTGTAAGCTTAGTGTGAATTTGTTCATTTCTCGGTGGTAAAAATGAATCTATGTGAGAACATATGTACTGTTTGTGAGAGGAACCTCTCGGCAGCCCCTGGAGAATATATGATGCAGCCGCAGAAAAGTAAGTGTAGTGCTGTGTGTGCTTCTCTCAGCTCGCATTCCATTTTTCGATCAATGGCTGAGATAGATAATAGCCTCCACAGAGACTTGCATCTTGCATCCTGTCTCTCTATCCTCGCCTCAAATCCCCATTTCTGCTTTTGCATCTTCTCACAGTCTCTATCTCTTTCCTCCGAGCTCCGCCCCAACTGTCAGCGGCAAGCACGGGAAGCCCACCAGCACCGCGGGGGGCAAGGCAGGCATAAGAGGATCTGTGCCCTGGACTGGGGGCGCAGGGGAGGAACATCTGGTAGACCCAGAGAGCCTGTCCGTCGCTGCCAGCCACCGTCATGTCATCACAGCTTTCCGGGCTTCCTGGTAACAGCTGATCCTCTAGGCCCACTGCCTCCATCAGAGTGGAGAAAATCCACTCGCTAACTCAATTATGCAAGAGGTGTGAATTAAACATGAGGTTACCACACAGGAATGTATACACACACACATCACAGGCGTGCACGCATGCACGGTGCGTAATCATACAATATAATAACCCCATCTGTATGCTGATGCCAGGGGGACGCAGGGCGGGGGTGCTTTGTGAGGCCTTTCTGCGAACAGAACATTGAGGAGCTGATGCATGCTGGTTACAGCCTTACATAACTGAAACAGCATAAGGAGAGACTGACAAGGATGACAGTGAACAAATAGGTGATGGGGAATGTTGCCATCTTTTTTGGCACCTAAGCTTGCGAGCTTAAATGAGCAAAAACTGCACTGAATGGGAGTCAAGCACAGAGCCAAATGCAGAGCTGACCCCCACCCCTCTCTTTATGTCTCTCCACTCTGTTTCTGTGTGTCTCTCTCCATCCCTTGCTCACCCTGCCCTTTATTAATCATCCTTGGTTAGTGGGGCAGAGAGCATGGTGTTGGGAGCTCTGGGGAGTGTACAGCCTTGAAATACACACACACCTTCATGTGCATGCACACTAATAGGCTCTGGACTTATACAGCCAGGCAAACATGTTTCCTTTTACCTCTCCTTTGCTTATATTAAAAAAAAGAAAAATCCCTGAAATATTGATTAAAAAAAAGGAGGGAGGGAAACTCATAGGAATGACTACACATCCCCAGACACACACCATAAGTATCCATGTGCACAATTACAGCTGATCTTCAGGGATCCTGGCCTGAGGTCCTGAGACTCAGCTGCTGCTGCTGATGATGTAACCTCTTATACAGTCTCAGATGTTGTTTAGACATTCCAGCTCCAGCACATCCGCAAAGTACAGCTATCTTTTGTGGCCATAAACACACCACTTTCACTCCAGTGCCACCAAAGCCCTTGGGTCAGAACCAGTACAGCACAGACAGCAGCAACGGCATGCCATTACAGCTATTAGACCTCATTATCAGTGTCTGGAAGTTGCAGCCAGTATCCTTGGAGAGCTGGACGTGGAACGATGAGACCATGGGATATAACACAGCTAACCACTCTCACTGCTGTGGCCAATGGGCAGCCTGAATAATGGAGGATGTAATTAGGCCTTATTTCTATGCATGTAAGTGCACTTAGCCTAGAAGGCTCCAACTGGGCTACATGCCATTATTACCATTATCACAACTTGATCTCCCAGGGAAAGCAGTGAGGGAACTGGCCAATTAGATGTTATGGGACAGCAGGAAGCTTACAGAAGAAGTCTAGTGTCCTTTGCGAAGTGAACACACTTCATTTAGCCTCGGCTCTATTTTGCAATGCCTGGGTCAACTTCAGCTGACATGTGGACATTAATACACCGTAGGATGACATGTAAAGCTAATGTGAGTTGAGGAGGAGGTATGATTGATTTCTGCACGATAATTACTTCAGACCAGCACTAATAGATGTAAGTTGGTCCTGACATGACTGGGTGTGTGGATCACCATGAGGTTTCCTCTGTTTAGAGGAAGCACCATATCATCACACTTATCTTATAAACACAGCTCATGTGTCAGCAGCAGCGTTGGGAACAGAAATCAATGGACGCACCTGGTTTGACTGTCTTCAAGCGGATGGGCTCGCGAAAGTGGCGTATGACAGCCAGGGTGTCACGGTTTGTAAGTCCACTGACGGGCGTCCCGTTCACCTCCAGCAAGACGTCCCCGTAGTAGGGAAGCTTCCCGACGTGACACACCAGCACGTCCAGCTTCATCTGGCCCAGGTAGGGGAACTGTCCCAGCTCTGCTCCTCCCAGAACCTCCACCACGGAGCCAAAGTCCCCCACGTTCCCCCATGACACGGCGCACTCCACCACTTTACTGGACCAGTGTTTCTTCTTCTTAAGTGTTCTGGACATGGTTACTCCCTTCGACAGGCAACTAGCGATCTAACTGAGTGCAGTGTCCTCGGTTTGCTGTTGTTAAACGAGCGTGAAGTGACGCGGCCTAATAAACCCTCCTGAGTTATTCTCCCGACCTGCTGGGTATTTCATCCTCCTGACGTTACGAGGCTGCTTTTCACCCGTCAGTGTGCCGCTCAGGGTCTGTCATCCCACGGGTTTTCGCTCCGGTGTGCGCGCACAGTTGCCTTGGTTGCAGTAATTCCAAGCGTTCCCTGTGCGTAAAACAGGGGAGTTGATCGCGGCGAGATGGTTTTAAAAAAAAAAAGAAAAAGAAGAAGAGGAAACAATCAAGGTTTTATGTTCTCCGTTGCTTCTCGGGAACCGTGTCGGCGCGCCGCTTCGCCTGTGGAGGAGCCTGCGCCGACGCCAAGTAGTCAAAAAAAAACGTAAACAGAGTATTTCATTCACTCGGTGCTCGAATCTGTCGCCGAAATGTAGTGCGTCAACAAGAAATCCCTCATACCTGCCGCAAACAGACGGGCGGCAGCGTTCACCGGGAGGCGGTTTATGCAGTTGAGATCCAGCCCATGATGACTGAGCGGAGGGACATCTTCCAAGCGTTTGTCTGCTACAGGTTTGAACACACCTGGTAGCGCCAGGAGAGATTGTTGCCAACCTCCGAAACGCCCCTTTTTACGCTCGGCACCGCACGGCAGCGGCGGCGGCGGCGGCAGGAACAGCGTTTCTTAAACTCTCATGCGGGCTCCATCCTCCGGTGCGCCGCGGTACTAAATGAAAAAAAAACAAACACACACACACACAAAGTATCAGTCCGATAATGTTCAGTGTAACTTATCCTCATTTTACAACGCAATGTTTATCGGTATTCTTCTTAAAAAATTTGGCCTCGCGTGTTGGGCGGAATAAGCGGAACACAAGACTAACCAAAAATACGCAGAGCGTGTAATCCCAATATCAAGTGTGCAAAATAAATTAAGCCTAATTAAGACTCTTAATTTGTACAGTGAGGTGTGTATTCTTGGGGAGGAAATTCCGGATGACCGTAATTAACATTAACACAGCCCCCCCTGCTGATACAAACAGAGTATTGCATGTAATTTGCTGGTCCAGTTCATTCCCCCTGTGAGGTCCAGGCTCACCAGCACCTACATGCTGCCCTGCTTGTCTGCATTCAGCTGCATCCATGTGCGCTGCATGATATTATATTTATCATTTATCATCATTTGAGTGTTATCTGCAGCTTTTGCTTTTCCCAACTGTGCACACAGGAAATGCAGTGGCCTTTATTTTGTCTAAACAGTAGCTTAGATGCTGTGTTTGTGCATAAACCATTAGCACATACAAAAAGTAGGTCTAGTGCTGTAAATCTGACCTTTTATTCAAGGGGTTAGGCTGTGCTCCCATGCACCTACCCACATGCAAGCCTACACGCTTTCATGGCCGAGAGCATGGGTTTTGCATGAGCTCATTTATTTACATACCATATGTGCACTGGCATCAAACTGTGTAGGAGTTAGAACAAATCCTTTGTTTTTAAATATGCATTTCCTGTTATGAGAGCTCAGCAAAACACGGTGATGCAGAGGTGAGGTCGTGTGGAACTTCATTCTACATAATGCACAACTTTCCTGGATTTTGACTACTTGGGGCATGTTGATCCACAGGACAGTCATTTGTCATCACAGTGGGGATGATGCACTTGATAACTTGTAACAAGTAAAACAAACCTTCTGTAGTTTGTGCAGCAGTTGTAGTTACTCTTCTTTGGGTGTGATGCTACAGAAGTCTGTTTAAATAAGGAGTTGCTACCTTGGACACGGTGCTGAATAATTCATCGAATTGGAGAGAGTGATTAACAATGGTATCATGACTTGGGTGGGGACTGGAGAGTGGAACGCACATCGAGAAGGAACTGCAGTCTTTTTAAGGCCGAGGCACTGTCACATTCAACTCACATGACGTTTGCTGAGATGCTGCTGGATTCATGTAGGAGGGACTTAAAAAATGAGGTCTTTCTCATAACAGTAGGGCCAGGGATAGACTAAAGGTTTTTTAAGGCTGATATTAGCTGGTTTTGTGTTGGTCTAACATCACTAAATCCAGATTGTTGATGGCTTGGCCTGTAAAACCGTCCTATGGCGTGCCAAGAAATCATGTTGTGGTTAAGGCCCCCCGGTGACAGGAATTACATGTAACATAAATCTAATCCTGCAAGAATATTTTCTCATATTTTTCTGTGAGCTTGTCTTCTGTCTGTCAAGACAGGCACCAACACAATCATCTGATGAATCATTCATCTAGTGACAGAAAACCATCTATTTTGATAGGCAAAGCATATTTCCTTCATGTGAAACATTTAGTTGGTCTTGCCTCAGAAACCTGATATTGTTCTGCTTTAAAATGTCATTGTTAATTCACTATATTTGGATTTTGACAGTTGGTCGGAGAAATGATTCTACAGACAAAACAGCTCATGAAAATAATTTCTATCATACTGTTTTTCTCAGACAGACAATCAAGATTCGAACCAATTTATCAGAATTCATGTTTAATGTTTGAGTAATGGCTACATAACAAAAAGGCTCTTTAGACATGCTTTACAGAATGTACAGGTAAACAAGGTCCAAAAATACTACTGAAAACAAAATAAGGAACTTCAACAATATAAAAAAAGCAGCATTGGATATTGCCAGAGCAGTTACTGCTAAACTTTGGTATAAAGTCATAAAGGACGTTGAAAGAATAAAACAATACAAATGCACATTAAGTTACACCATGTTGGCAGAAAAATATTTAACATTGTATCAATATATGACCCCCAGACAGGTAACTCCATTAGGACTCACCACTGCAGGTTTTCAATTTCTCAATCACTCTAAAGGGGAACGAGACTGACTTTTAGTAAGTCAGAAAATAAAAAATAACTTTACTTCTGCTGAAGCAAGTAGTGTGTCAAGAACAGAGACTTGTGGGAGAGTCAAGTTGCTTTTGGCAAACCACGTAATCATTATCTCTCAAGCTAACACCACATTCATGGGAAAAGGCTTGGGGTGTGCTGATTTGGTGATTAAAGAGAAACCTGACAAAAGGATAAAAACATGTCAGAACTCAAAGGGTGAAGAACAGCATGCAGTTCATACCTGCTCGTACCACGGAGGAGGTGGAGTTCTAACAGTACCGTTTGCTGTTTTACATATACATGTAGTCAGCTGTGAGGAATTATTCATCAAACAAACAGTAACCTGTTTGGTCTGGTCACACTAAAACAAATCTGGCATTCAAGATGCAGCTTCCAAACATTTGCAGTGTAGATGAAGTGTTCAGCATTACTGATATTTAGTGTCTGACATCAGTACCCTCGTGTGTACCCTTTGTTAAAAATATATAAGCAGAATGTACCAGTGATGATCAGCGACATAATGGTAAAATATTTCTATAAACAAACATGAGTGTGACGTGCATGTATTTGTCGTTTAACCTTTTCTGATCGATGTAAATGGGCTGGACAAAATAACAGAAACACAATCCGTACAATACAATTCAACAGCACCACAAAGTACATCTTCCAAAACGGTTAAAACAACATGCTCAAAGATATCTTTCATCAAGGAAGGATTTAGTGCAGAACTGTTGTATTGAAATGCATTAGGTCTGCCACGACGGTCCCAATAAACTGCCAACTGTAGTGTAATTTGCTAATACATTGAGCACATAAGCTTTCCGAGTCACTAACAAAAGCCAATCACATCTGAGCTTATCTGAAGTGCAATAACAAAGATTTCCATGATCATCAAAAGGTCAAACTTGATGAAACAAGCCCACATTCTTATACGGGCGTGTACATTTTCAGATCCTCGAAGCATTATAATAGCAGACATAAGGAAAATTACAGCTTGTCACAGCTAGACGCTGTTTGATTATTGACTTTGAGTTATGAGTAAGACAACACTCATCTCTGAAGAATATGTGTACCTGAACTAACAAAAAACACATGTCTGGGTAATGCTGGGGAAATGACGGATTAAAATTAATAAGCTTAATAAGATGTCTGTAAAGTTACTGCAGCTTACATCTCAAACCTCTTTGCAAATGGACTAGTAGGACATGGCATTTAATAGGTAACTAGCCTTATGTACACATACACACAAAAACATACATACACACATACATACATGTATAAAATAATACAATACATTCTAATTTTTCACAGTCCCAAGTGAAAACCTAGGCTTAATCAATTTCTATGGAAGGATGGTGAAATTTTTGAGAAAGCAACTGTGATGATAATTTGTCACAATGTAAAACAGCATGCACATTGCATAACAAAGTTGACCACTGTTAAATTAAGTGCCTGTAAGACATGAGAAGACGGGAAAACAGATCAGTGCATACTGTATACATAAACCATAATGTCACCTGATTGAGGTTACTGAGAATCCTTGTTTAAAAGGCCATCAGAAAACAGCCAGCAAAACTATGATTGTCACATGTGCAAAAAAAAAGAAAAAAAAAAAAAAAAAACGCTTTCTCCCCAAACTGCTTGTCATTACAAAGACTTAAAGTGAAGGAATTAACATTTGTGTTTGACATAGGACAAAACAAGATCAGATAAAGATGATATAGGATATATTCATATATATTCATAATATACACCACAGTTTGGTGTCACTGTCTCTGGAATTTGCATAACTGGATATTAGATAGGGTAGTTCAGAGTCAGTCAGAATAGCTGTGGGAATGTGGGACATACACTTTTAAGGTTCTTACCTTTATTAACCACCACAATCTGCTGGTGAGGGAACTATAACCGTCCCCCATTTAAACCCCTTTTCCACAGCTGGGAATAGGCGGTTTATAATTTTCTGTCAAAGTCATGTAGGCCGTTCCAACACGTGTCTGTACCAGGAATGATGAAACAAACTGCCAATGAGTAGCGCACTGGCATAACATTTTCAGCCCCACAGCAGCAGGGTCTATCCCATCCAACATGGCTCTTTAAAACATACATTCATAGCTTTCTCCACAAGGAGAAAAAAGAAGAGTGGTGGAGGATGTGGGAGAGAGGGGTCCTGCAGAGGTGGAGGTGTCAAGGAGGAGGTCACTTTAATAACAGGTCCGTTTCTCCAGCCTGACACAGCCATCTTTCCACAGTGGAGAACGTTAGCATGTCCTCTTGAGTGAAAGGGGAATGTAAACATACAAGAGAGCATCTTTGGCAGAATGTGAGGAGTCTCTTTGGAGGTAGTGGGTGAAGGGGGACGGGGTGCAGCAACGAGGAATCAGAGGCAGAACGTGGGTGGAGTGTAAGGACCTATGTGGGAGCAGGATGCTCCTGAGGGTTAGTCCTATTAGTGGCACTTCTGTGGTCCTGTGTGCTTTGGCTGGGGAAGCAGTCCACCTCTGCTTCACTCTGTTCCTGTGCCCCGTCTGTAGTGGAAGTCAGGTGAGGTGTCCTGTGCACAGTCACTGGGTGCCGGGAGGCTCCTGGTTGGGGTTTCGACGACAAATCTTCCCCGTCTCCCCAGAATGACCTGCTCAGGGAATCTGCAGCGATGGTAACAGAAGCAATACTTAGAGGGCTACGACTGAACCTCCACCTACTGTTTTTCAACCACATAATTTTACTTTTTAAATGCAGAATATATACATTTTGGGGTATTGGAGCCAGGCTGATTCCCACAAGTTGGTTCTCTCATCTCTACAAACAGTATTAGCTGTAGCCTGCAAGCACTCTGATCTCTTCTGAACAACTCTCATAACAAGCCTCAAAGTACAGATCATATCTGAAAGATCAATATCTCTGATTAATTTAACATTACGGGTTTCCCAATTCATTGGGAAATCACACATCTCTATGAAACTGACTCCAGTGTTTATAAAAGTGTATACTGTAAACACTAGGTGAGAGTAAACCAGTCTAAGAATCTGCAGTCTACAACAGTCGCAAACAGTAGAGCAAAATGTTTACACCTGCTGTTTTATTCCAGTGTCTTCAGGATGGTAAAAAATCTACGTTACGCAAACACCTCAGCAGGTTGCACATACAACATCATAGTTCATCTTGCACATCTTGCTCTAAAAAAAAGTAAAATGGGAATTTCTGTTTCTCACCATTAGTGTAGTGTTCCGGGGGAGTATGGCTGCTCAACCTTTTGTCATGTGAGGTGAGAAAGACGGACGAGTCCTGGTTGCTGATGAGGTTCTCCAGTGCTGGGTCCTCATGTGTGGCATGCTCACTAAAGCTCCCCTTCAGGCCTGGTAGAGTTTTGTCCAGCGGGTCGTCCTCCCCCAGGTAGGCATAGGGGCAGTACTCCCGTGTGCGTGAGTAAATGTTGGCATTGTCATAACAGTCGGAGCAGATGACAAGTGGACCCGCACCACCTTAAAAGAGAGATGTGTACGCATGTCGTTTGTTGTCCAGGCTCCATTTAAAGATTCAATTTGAAGTTTTCCGAGACTAGCTGGGAAAAGCCTCTTAAGTACAAGAGTAATCAACTGGTATCTAACAATTATTCTCACTCTGCATTAGGTCCCTACATACTTGTTTACAATTACAACCTGTATTAATATGTTTCAAGACTTAAAAGTAAGACAAAGCTGAGAGACTGTTTTATATATTGAAAAATATATAGACACAATTACCATTTTGATCACATTCATTGCTTAATTACTTAACTTCAGATTTTTAAATACATTTGAATATTTCAGCTGTTGTGTGACCATATGATAATCCCTGTAAAAATGCTACATACTGTGAAGTGTACATGTTTTAGCAGGGTGTGTTACATGTCCAGTCATAAAAAGAGCTCAGAAGACACCACTACAAATGCATAAAAAAAAAACCTTTGCCCATTAAAAAAAGAGAAATCCCATGACTACTCGTGTGTACTTGACACTAACCTGTGGGGACTCCAGCCAGGCCCTCACAGGGCTCCCCAGGGTGGAAGCTGCTACGGCCAGTGAACAGAGAACCAACCCTGCAGTGCAGCATGCCATTCCCCTCAGTTTCCACCTCACTGCTCGTGTCTCCATAACACACACCTGGAATGGACAAGATAATCACTCAGTGTCACGGTTAGGGTGGGTGTTGTTAAAATCTTCACAATATGACTACTTTCTATGCTACCACTCATTATGATACCCAGTACATTTTTCCTAGTTTGCAAGAGGAAAAAAAGTTAAGACATACTGATTATCCAAACCATTAGATCAAAACTCACAGGAAAATGATGCAGAAATATGACTCATTATCAGTCAGTCTGTATCAGAAACAACTAAATTTCCACAAATACATTTTTACTTACAGTTAAATTATTTGAATATTACAATGCCTTCAATCTATATTGTTCAAGATGCAAAAAGTTTAAAATAAAAAAAAAGACACAGTATAAAACTTTATATAAGCATTAAAGAAATATAAATAGGAACTTAAATGTGCAATTCATAGATGATTATTTTGACAATATTGTGCCATCCAAAGCTCGTCATATCAAGATAGCTATTAGTAAGTGATTACAATAAATCAAACATTTGTATAAAATGGACCTGACTCGTACTAAAAACAAGATGACTCACCATTTGTCCCTTTATGGATGTATCCATTGGAGAGAGGAGGCATTAGCTGCTGGTGGCTGCCAGCCTCAGAGTTACTGTAGCCTTCCTGGGGCTCTGACAAAGTACCCTGAGAGGACAAGTAGCTTGGGATGTCTGCTGGCAAATTCATCTCATCTGGAACAGACAGAGACATATTGTGTTACACGGTGCTGTGTTCCATGAGACATTGTATTCTCACAACAAAGTGATCTCCCCATAGACACATTTCATGGTCTCCAAACAACAATCCCCTCTGAGTACATCTTCAAATAAAGACATTTTTTGTCTAAAATGCCGACCTGTGTTTGTGATACTGTAGTCTTCGCTCTTTCTGCGCATGTGATAGATGACGATGACCCAGACCAGCGAGGTTCCAACCACACAGCACACCACCACAATCACCACGATGCCCACAGTGGTCCAGCCGTCCTGGTCGTACCCCACATTCGTATCGCAGTTTGGTGATGGTGAGACGCTGAGGTAGATGTGGCCACGCTCTGTTCCCAAAGTGTTAGACATGATGCAGGTGTACTTCCCAGCATCAGCAGGACCAGCATCCACTATGATAAGGAGCTGGTTGGCAGCAGCAAAGAAGTGGCGCTCCGTGAGTACTAAAGGTCCATCATCTTTGGTCCAGTTAAGGCGAGGGGCGGGACTGCCTCCAGCTATGCACTGAAGCACGGCAGTTTCACCACGGGCCACTGTTCTGTCCTCCAGCGGCCGCATGAAGGATGGAGTTTCTGGAGGACAAGAGGATCATTGATTTTTGATTTAATAAGGATTATCTCTGTGGCATCTGATTAGATAAATGTGTGTGATGGATGTGTGTTTGCCTAAGCATGTGTAGGCCAATGTCAACGGATATATACCGACTCATAATTTCATTCAAATCTCAGAAGCACATTTATCAAGGAACATTACTGAACAGCTGTATCAGAGATGCTCCAGCTAAAAAAACTTCATGGGCAAGTCTAACAAGGTTTGCACTTATATTGTCACCAGTCAAATTGTTGAGGAAACATGAAAATAATGAGTACAAGTGTCACAGCCTTGTGGCACAGAGATAATTATCAGTAATTTGTTCTGCTATCAGGTCACTCACCTAAAACAGTAAGAGTAGCGTTGGCCGACAAGCTGCCTGCTGCATTTTGTGCCGTGCAGCTGTACACTCCCATGTCTTCTGTCTTAACATTAGCAATGAAAAAGATGTCATCATCTGGCATCACGTGCATCCTTCGCTCTCGGGCAGCAGGAAAGTCGGTGCCTCCATCCTTCTGCCAAGCAATCTGGGGTGATGGATGGCCTTCAGCAGCACACTCCAGTCTGGCCATAGTCCCTGTCCGGATTGTCAGGTCCATGGGGGTCTTCAGAAACGATGGCAGCTCTGAAAGATGGTTGAAAGAAAGGTGGGGGTAGGACAGAGAGGAAAAGACATATCTGTGTCAGACTGGGATCTAACTGTAGTTGCATCTTAGGGTTTTATTGACTTGTATTTTCTGGCCGTCACTACATTGTCAACTATACAAGTAATGGATTTATGTAAAATCAACAATTCTTTCAGATTTAATGAGCCAGAACTCAGTGCACAGTAGACTGTCAAAAACAACCCCATAAAAACTCAATGGAAAATGAAAGACTGTAGAGCAAGAGGAAAAAATAAATGAACCCCATTGACAATAATCGATCACACTCTTAGAAAACAGGCAATATCCTCACCATTGACTGTAAGCTTTGCCCTGTTGGAGTAATTGGAGCCGAAGTGATTTGAGACCACACACTGGTAACGGCCCTCATCAGTGAAGTTGACATTAAGGAGGTGAAGCATAGTGGTGTAGATCAGCTCTCCCTCCTGGTACCGGGCGTAGTTTTGCACTTCTGCATCATACAACACTTCCCCGTCCTTCCGCCAAGCTGTGGTCATTGGAGAATCACTGCTGCTGGAGGCTACGCAACTCAGAGTCACATTGTTCCCCCGCAGCGCCACAGATGTCTCGGGGTGAGTTGTGATCTGAGGCTTGGGGAAATCATCTGTTTAGGAGCAGGGACAGAAAGTGTTAAACTCAGGCAGCAATCTGCATTTTAAGAGCAGAATCATCAACTAAAACAGATGATATCACATAAATGGTATGATATAGTATTTAAATAGAACAAGGACAACCTCGTCAAATCTATTAAGACATTTTTCTCTAAATCTATATCTTCTGAAAGAATGCGTTCATGGTGCAATAGATATTGTGATAATAACTTATACATTTAAATGATTTCCAAACTCATAAAATTAAAACTCAATGTCTTTTCCCTATTTACACCAATTAACCTTTTCCCCAGTTCTGTGCTAACTAATGAGTCCCTGAAGTGTATCAGACTGGGAATGATTAAACAAACTGACAGGGACTGACCACAAACAAACTCTTCTGGGCTGATGGACAGGACATTGTGACCAAGTAGACTTGCAGGATGAGCACAGACAGCAGAGACAGACTGCTGGAACTGACTTTCAGTCAGCCATGGCCCCAGCCACTGCATGTGGCAGTCACATAGCAAGCTGCTGGTGTTCAGGACACTGGGAACAGAAAGGTAATGAGGGAGGCATGAGATGAGTGATTGTAAAATTAGTTGGACTAATCAAACTGTTGTAGTGATCAAACAAATGAACAAATTAAATATACATTTGGGATTTCCACGATTTGATTGTGAAATTCCTGGAGCTGAATCATGATTTATCCTTTGAGAAGAGAAAATTTCCTTTTGCATGCTTGAAATGAGTATTCAGTTGGCCTCAGTTGTTTAAAAAGGCTCTTTACAGCTAAATTTACAGCTATCTGACAGTGTTAGCAAGAACATGCAAGAACGACATGCTGTATTTCCTTCATTCTTTTCTGAAAATAAACGAAAATAATGCTTTGGTTGCTGCTTGGATGTGACATTTCTAACAACATTCTAACTTTAACTTAACAAACTAACTTTTAGTGGTTGAGATTTTCTTCCTATAGTTATATAATTGTGACACATGACCATTTATTAATCGTTATAATTTATTTTTAATAAAGGCAACAATGATAAATCAACTGAGGGAGCAATATCAACAATGGGCAAAGCTGACTTCCAAATGTACTTCTTAGTGCTGTAAAATTAATTTCATATATACTCACAACACTTTGAGCTTCATGTGGGACAACGCCTCAGGGTGTATCGACATGATGCCATTCTTGCTCAGGTCCCTGCAGAAGGGACAATAATAAGGATTAGACACACCTACAGTGTGATTTGATCAAAAAGGAATCCCACTTCACGGGAGTAAGACAACAACAGCAGCACAGCGGTAATAAAAGCCTTCTGCTATCTTTAATCATTCCACAATAATATAAGATTCTACTGAGACACAAGTATGACCGTGTGGAGAAAATGGATTGCGCCGAGGTTAACTCACAAGTGTTCCAGCTCCTCCAGTCCTTCAAACGCTTTCTTAGTGATTGATTTTATTTTGTTCCGCTGCAGGATTCTGAAAAATAAATATATTTCATATGATGCTCCTGGGTAATATTATATTGATCCATGGAACAAGTGTTTCAGCAGCTACCATTAATGCTAAATACGGACATCTCACTGGAAGTTTGAATAAACTTGATAAACAATTTCACAGTAACTGAAGAAAGCTGCACCTTTTAAATGAACTGCTCTCACCAGAAAAGATGTATATAACCAAGCATCTAGAGAACTAATGATTTAATATGCCCCTAGCCGCCTACTAAATTTTTCTATATGCATGGCACAAACACAGTGTCCTCACAGTGTGTTCAGCTTCTTCATTCCATCAAATACACCAATGGAGTCTTCAATGGCCCAAGAGATTTCATTGTTGCGGATATCTCTGTAAAACAAAGAGGCATTAGATATTAAACATGCTCCGCACAGACCGTCCATATAAAGCTTTTTCCTGCAAGACCACAGAGATTGTAAATCGTCTCCTGGTTGTCACTGGCAATGACTCTCAGTCAGGAGACTAACAATTCAAGACACCACCCTTGCACAGCGTGTCACAGTTCACTGCCCCTGCTGTACTGATGAAGAGAAATTAATTGGCTCTGTTTAGCACTGGGACAGTTCATGGGTCCACTGGAAACTCAGAGAGGCCTTGTGTTTACAGGATGGGTCATGAGCTCTTTTGTTTCTCTTTCCTCATGCCTGGGCACCTATGAAAGAATTTCGGCACTCTCCAGTCCTCTTCTCCCATGGAAACTCCCAGGATGGGGCAACCTCCCAAATATGACCCCTTTCTCGTTGCAACCCAGTGGCATAAGTGGAACTCTGTGAGCCAAATAATGAGTTCAGGACTCCCTCTCTTCTCGACATTTTTTACCTTGTACATAAGAAGACACACTTGCTTAATTAGGCTGCTACTTAGGGCGTTAGCTACACTGAGTTTTTAAAGCGTTTGTGTCAGTGTCGATGTGGTTCAAACTGTAGCTGACAGTCCTGCAAGCTCTTATGATTTATGCTCTTATAAATTTTATGAATGGAAATGTGCAAAAGCAGCTTACCCTCACCACATTTGAACCATTGTTTGGCGTGATATGGGGTACATAAATGTTGGATGGCTTTTTTGTAATGTATAAGTCCCATTTAATGGTATTCAAAAGCCAAGGATTCACACCACAATTACTTATTACCTAACAAAGCCAGAGCTTCTGTGTTATTCATCATCACTGTTTAGTTGATATTATTTATTTCCCTGTTTGAAGAAATATGGAACAGTACAAAATGATCGCAAAGTTCAGAGAATGAGTCGCACCTACCCACACAAGAAGATTTTCACTATCTCCACCTCTTAGCCTCTGCTTCAGCAATAGTATAGACCAGTCTGCTCTTTCCCTCATGTAAGAGTACAAAAGCCCTCTACGCATGTTTCAGGAGGACGATGCAGAGAGAGCACTTACATTGCATCTCAGATATTCTATGCATTTGTGCAATCAAGTTCTCAATGCTTCCTTATGCTGTGAGTGAACAGAACTTCCCCGTAGTTTTCACCTTTCAGCCCATTTGAAATCTGAATGATACCCAAAGTGAATGGCAGGAACAATAGTGCAAAACTAAGAGAACAGGATTCTATGAAATTACACACTGGGTGGTTTGATCTAAGACTAAACAGATGACTAAGGACAGGCAAGACCAGAACACAATTACTAGAGGATACAGACTTAAAATACAAGTCATTTCTAGGAAACGTATTCAACACAGGACTGGATCTACACAAGAAGAGTGAAACAAGCAGACCTACTGTCGTCAGTCTCCTGCACGAGGATGCACAGGGCCAAGAACAAGCCAGGACTTGGTTATATATTGAATACTTCTTCTGAGGTCAAAGAGGCAATCTGTTTTAGACAGATGTCTTTAAGAGGCAGCACTTACAAGGTACGCAGACTTGCCAGGCCACTGAATACTCCTTCTCCCAAATGGCTGATGGAGTTCTCTCCCAGGTTCAGGCTCTCCAGGAAACCTAATCCTACGAAAGCAGTCTCCTCAAGTCGAGTCAAATGATTGAAAGACAAGTCACTGCAAAGAAAAATAAAAAAAGATCAGTCAAACCATTTTCTTCTTCAACACAAGTTGTGTGTGGAGATGTAACTCGACATTAAAGAATGATACTCCAAAATGAAACGTTTACACAAAATTGCTAAAACAGTTTACAGTACATCCACTGGAGGCAGACAACCCACAGCAGCAACCTACCGCAGTAAGATAACAGTGACTTCTCTGAGCACACAGAATGAGTTTCAGAGCCCCAGGCTGATGAAAGGAAGTGGGGACTCTTAGCTGCATGGGGATTTTAGCAATGAAGCAAACACACTCACAGTTCCTCCAGCTTTTGGCAAAATTCCCAGGCGTCTGGTCGGATGATGCCGACAGCATTCTGGCTGACCCGCAGGATACGCAGCATGCGCAGGCCATACAGCCAACCTTTATTGACCTCGGTTAGGTTGTTATGCTCTAGCTCTCTGAGACACAGATGGGGAAAACAAAATTACATTAACAAACAACTGTCATCATAAATGTTACATTATGAAAAACAAATCCACCAGATTTCATCATTCGTCCCTGCTTTTGTGCTTCCACCAACTAATGCCAGCTAGCTTCGTCTTTACAGCTAAAATAAAAAGATTTTATAATGTACTGTTCCACGTTTGCTGAAGACCGCACTGTTAAATGTCCATTTAAAAGGACAGCCCATAACACGATACTCACAGTTCTTCAATGTTGTTAAGTCCAAAAAAGGCTCCATCCATGAGCTTGCTGATGCCATTCCTCTGCATTTTCAGTGACTTCAGTGAGTCCATCCCTTTGAATGTTAGGCTGTCCACTATCTTGATCTTGTTGCGCTTCATTTCACTGTAATGGCAAGGAGCAAAATATCAGGATTTACTGTTAATTCAGCCAGCTACCTTGGAAGAGCCTTGGAACAGAATCACAACTCAGAAATTTATCTGTCAACTATAGAATGACCAAGAACCACTCAGTTCTTCATTTTTTTTGACTGATTTCGTTTTTGCATCAAAAACACATATAATACTTACAGGAACTGAAGCTGAGGAAGTCTGAAGACTTTGGATGGCAGCACAGCTAATCTGTTCCTGTTCAGCTTCAGTACCAGCAGGGAGCTGGAGATGTTTTCAAAGCAGCCAGGCTCGAGAACGCTGATCTTGTTATTACTCAAATTCCTATGAGATAAAAGAGCAGAAACATTAGAGGCAAATTCAAGAAGGAGGATACTATTTGCTATGCAGTTACACTTCTGTATAAAGAGATGAAAAGGCCCCACAAAATCAGTTTGTCAACAATAAGATCCTTTCTTACCAACAGCAAACTAACGAAAACAAGGTGTCTTTAGCACTCTGATCTTATTAGCATTGATAACAATGAATGGACTGTGCAGCACTGCTTTGCTTTAATATGTACTTTGAACAGCTATAAATACCAAGTCACCTTATTGCTGTATTATACAGGGCCCATTCTTCCATCTTATACACCATTAGTTACTCTACAGCACCAAGCTGACCTACTGTTACAAAAAGTGTCTTTGTTACTACATTAGATGAATTAACTACATATAAAATTATGATTTAAATTAGCAGTGATTCCTTACAAATATTTCAGCTGCATGTAGGGAAAGGATCCAACTTTCAGCTCAGAGATGGAGTTGGATGTCATATCCAGTGTCTCCAAGGATACATATGGCTGGAGCTGATGCATCTGCAGTTCTGAGATCCGATTGTGGACTCTAAATTTAAAAAAAAACATGTTATTCTTCAAACTTATAATGACATTGATTACTTGGACAACCATATAAATCAGAGGTTAAAATTATAAACTATTGCAACTAAGAGCATTGTACATAGACAAAATTAATCTCTAATATCAAGTGGGGTATATTTCATATTAAGAAAGTGTTTATTTGGACTTTTTTTCAGAAACCTAGAGATGATATACTTACAGTGACAATGATGTAATGTTTGATGACACATCCCCAAGAAATGGAAGAGCAGTCAGCTCGTTGTGATTCATGGTACTGAAACGAAATTAAACAGATAAAAATTATGATTGTATCTGTGCCAATATTGTGCCTTAAATAAATCATCATGTTTTATATCCATTGCATCAATCAAATTGCAGAATAAAGTAACCCTTCCATATTTAATTACAAATCTTCAGCAATTTACTCAGATCCCCCATTGTTTGACACCTTCACTCAGTTGCCTGGTTATTGGGCACAGATGGCTAAAATGAATGCTGAAGGCCCAACAACATATGCTGCCATCATTATGGTCATAAAGATTAATTTGGTAGAAACACTTACGATATGTGAATGACAGTTAAAGTTTATTTCGGGAGGTTGCAGTCTTTGTGTTGTTGAATTGAACTGCATTGAAATTGATTTCTAATATTATGTATAACATAAGTGAGGTACTTAAGGTATTATACGTTATAATAAACACAATACCACTCTCCAAGGTGACTACAAAAATGAGTCGATCCTATCACAAAAGCGTAACATTATAACTCTCATTAGAATACAGTATTACTGCAGTATAATGTCAAATGAGTGTCAGTACTGTAATACTTCAGCATGTTGTTCAACTTCATACACTTTCTTCAGTCTCCCTAACTTCCCCACGCGTGTTCATGATTAAACTGAGAAAAGTATACATTTAGTTAATGCATAAAAACAAATTCAGTTAAACATCACGGCATTACGTTTTATACACAGTGGGTCAAGTAGCTGAAAAACATCTAAACGGGGTTTGTTGGTATGTTACGGTGCACCCCTTGGTTAAGCAACAAACCAGTGCACTGGATTAAGTACGGGACTAATAGGTTGGGTACTTACACTTGGGTTATCCCATCTGGAGAGTCTACTGGAGGCGTCGACAGTCTTTTCCTGTTGCAGTCCATAATCTGGACCTCGCTTAGTCCTTTATAACACGAGCAAGGAGCAGGGCAAGACTCAAGGGCCCAGGCACTCAAGCCGAACAGCATGAAGACAAGGGCCGAAGGAATGGGCCAACCCTCCGCCATTTTAAATGTCTTCCCACTGAAGGCTACGTAGCTACGTGGCTAACTTGCTTAACTGGCACGTTAACGGTTACAAAACCACCATGAAATAGTCTCCGCAGTTCACTATCAGTCAAGCGAACACATGCTTAAGGTTTATAGTGTCGCAATACCAGGTGGAACTGCAAGATACAGTTTTTCCCAACTTGCGTGAGGCATCCCAGTAGATTTCTCCCCTTCTTCCCAGTGCCTGAACTCCTTCCGCTCCAATCTGGACACCGTCTCAGAGAGGCTAATGCTAGCTCACTGTCGAGCTGATTTGGTCCCACAAATGCGCAACTTTTCTCCAGTCGACGTCGGCTCAACTTCGCACTTGGTCGGTTTTTGATTATAGTGGACCAAGTGATATGTTATCTTGGCTAAACTCGGACCGTTCGCAACCAATTAAAATTAATTTTCCCCGTCTTTCTCTCCCGAAAGAACAAAAAGCGCCTTGAGTTGATGACATAGGATATCTTAGGTCCCGCCCTCTCCAGCATGTTTACAGTTATTCCATTGGCCCATATTCAAGCCTGTCAGACGTAGGCACGGATATGATTGGGTGTCAGTCCAATGTGTTTTTGTGGTTGTCTGAACAGCAAAAAGTTTTTCAGAACTGCCCCACTATGATGTGGTCCTTCGCATCCTTGTGGATATGGCTGAATGCAGGACCTGTCTGATATTGTGCTTTAATGGCACAGCTGACACATTTAATCAAATTGCCCAAAGAATTGCAGATGGTTAAATCGATGGCCTGAATCCAGCCTTGAACAGAGGTGGAATAGGTAGTATTCTGTAATTTCATGCCACGTAAGGTGCAAAGAAAGACATATAAATGATGCTTATCCCATTAAAAAGCAGAATGTCCTTTTGTGTGTTACACAAATGAACAATTTCAAGGGCAGTAGCTCTTTGTAAGAATAAAGTTATGCAAAAAGCCACATAAAATCTGACAAGTAGCCTTCATGACATAATCAGAATTTAAATACACTTAAAAAATGAGAGAAAAAATAAAGAGACAGAATATACAACAGCATTAATATGCTATAGAATAAAACAAATATTCAAAACAAGGATTTGTTTTTTATAAATATCTTATGAACATAATTTATTACTGACTGAGTTTTATAGGCTGATGTAGAACTATTAAAACTTACTCATACATTGAGGATTGTTAGCTTGATCATAATTGTTTGGCCTGTCTTTGAAAGGGGCTATTTTAAAGGACATTCTGTAATTTTTAAGTTCCTGCCCTGAATGATGTTAAACTAGTTTGTACTGAATGTCTCATAGGCTATTTGATAGTTTTTATGATTTGCAAAATGCAGACAGTGCTTTCAGAGGTCGTATTCACATAATTGTGCTTGGCACAGCTGTAGAATCAATTGTCCATGTGCTGTTTTAAAAAATAAAGTTTTATTTTGCTTTTATGAGATAAGAGTTAATGAAGTTGCTGTTTGGGAGAAAGGCATTTCTCAACCGGTTTCTTTTGCAGATTGGCCAAACTGTGGGAACTGGGATGTCCTCTCTGGGAAATGAGAAACCTGATCTTTTTACCCAGACAACCAGCCACACCCTTCACCTGAAGAATTTATCCCATGGGTTTTCTTCCTGCCAAAACAAACTGGAGGTGTGCCTAAAGGAGATGATAGTGTTCCTCTTCTCAGGTTTCATGGCCAACATGAGCCAACACCTCCAGAAATCCTGCAGCAGTCTGAAGCAAACTACAAACAAAGATGCTCCAACAGATTTCACAAACTAATATACCTGCTTTCCTTCAGAAGAGGGAAGTGCGAACCCTAGATCGCCATCGAACATGTCGCCTGAATGTAGGCAAACCTCTGAATGTTCTGAATGTTGTTGGCACCTCCATAAAGGCAAACCTGAGCAGGTAAGTTGACACATTCACCGACTGACTCAGTTGCAGCTTGTTGCACTGCCTGTTTTTTAAAATGGTGGTGGCCAGTGAAGAGTTGGATCATCAGTTTTAATTTCAGATTCAACATTTAGGCTTTTGTACTTTACTTTTATTACACTGTACATTATTGTCTTGTTATTTTAGGTGTGTTTATGTGTGATTGTGAAGTCTTGTATGTATGATGCAGTAATGGTTGGTGCTTTTATCCCAAAACATATTTCCACTGCAGCATTAGGTTTAGAATTAGGGCTCTTATCTTATCTATATTCTTTTACAACCTGCTCAAACTTTGCCCAGTGGCCACCGAAAACATTTCATGCATCCCTAAAACCATTACCCATGGATGGCCCTTGTAAAAGTGTCACCTGAAAACCTGCTGACAGTTCACCTCCCCAACTAAAAACAAGGTCATTTATCACTCTGTGTTTTGTGCACGTTTAATATGTCGAGTTACAGTGTTTGTAGAACTTTTCCAAAGCTCAGAGAAGTGTAGGTAGGACACTGTGGCTCTTTGCGGCTGCGCATGCGTGAGTTTGCATAATTTCCACAAAAGTCTCTATGACATAGAGCAGGGATAAACAGAATGAACTTCAGTTGGAATGGAATTGAATACTTTATTGTCATTGAAATTTACCAGACAACGAGACTGTTCATCCCTCAAGCATTCATACACATATTACAACAGGAAAGAAAAAGGAAAAAAGACAAAAAAAAAAAAACAAGATGACTCCGTACTCATATATATAAGTTTCCCATACTGTCACTGAGACTGTATGAAATATAGCCAACAGTGCTTTCCTTGGCTCTAAATGTTAAACTAAACACAAAGGACAATAGAGGGTCAGAGTAAACAGAGAGCGACACAGACAATGGACAGAAGAGAAGCGGAGATAAATGTCAGGGG
>OMNW01001407.1:22818-38068 GCA_900303245.1 Selene dorsalis | reverse complement strand
AAAGACTTTGATGGCCTCCTCAGCATCAACCTCAGTCTCCTGGAACCCGTCTGTGCAGTAAGACCTGCAACATGGCACCCACTGTTTTACACACTTTTATTTCACCTCCTGCCATCAGTTTACAAAAACATCTTCAGGTTAAGGTTAATTGTTTGCTATTGTGCCTCCCTGTCTGTCCAACTCAAAGCTTTCGCCAACAGCCAAGAGACCTTAGTTAGTTAGCAGGTTGACCCTTAGAATGGCCAATTACTATTTCTGAGGTCAAGAATGAACTTCCAGTCTTAATAAAAGAAGGGGGGGGGCATTTTATGAACTGAATCCAGTGAATTACTTCAATCAAAGTGAGTTCGGTTTTAGATACCTTTTTCTCTTAGCTGGCAGTTCTCAGCAGCCTGTTGTGTTTTGACAGGGTCTCCCTGAGACGCCCATTTTCACAGACAAAGTCATGTTTCGAGTGGCGCCCTGGATCATGACACCCAACACCCTGCAGCCTGTGGAGGTGTTTACCTGCAGGTAAGGGAAGACTGATAAATAATAAAAATGTGCTGACAGCATCTTAGAGTGTCAGTATTTCCTTCAAGTTTAACTCACACTACCAAGAAAGCTGTGCATGTAAATGACTCCATTTTATCTCTACACATCAGCACTTTGGACTATTTACAACACCCACATACCCACTGTCAGCTGTAGGCCAGACACATATACATTTTGAAACGAAAAGAAAATCTCATAATATTATTTGATGAGAACTACATGTCACCTTCACAGCACATCTGATAACTACCAGTTCCTGAAAGGAATGAAAAACCTTGTTGAGAAACACGGGTACAAGCTGAAGATTTGTCATCAGTATATGAACAGAGGAGATCGCTGGATGCAGGTAGATAAACTAACTTAATGCATTTTCATGCAGATTTTAGTCTTACCTGTCATTCACCTGCCAGCATTGACACGAGACTTTACAATTACATTTGAAATGACTGTCAGTGTTGTAGAATAATTGCAGAACATGTGTTTAGATGTGTACTACATAAATTGCATTGCATACAAAAATATTATTATAATTGTGGAAACTGTAGAGGAGCACTGAAGGTTATGTGGAAGAACAGGCCAGGTCATGACATGTAAATAATGCAGTCAGAATGTTACTGTTTTCACAATCACTGCATTATTAAATGAAACAGGAAGAATTAATTTGTAAAATAAGCAGTACACAGTTCCTGGAAAACGAAAAGAAATGACAAGACATGTACATCCTTGAAACATGACAAGCTGGACCAGATCAGCTTCATGTGGAAACACTGTGACAGTCAGTGGATTTCATAACAACCATTTCAGGAGACAGAAGGAAGACATACATAATGAATTCACACAGAGAAGAACTAATCTGTTAAGAAGCACAACACAGGAGCAGTGTAACACAATGATAAGTAACACAGGATATAATCTATTTTCTAGGATGAGCTGGAGTTCGGTTACATCGACTCACCTCATCACCGTTTTCCTGTCGTTCTGGATTCCCCTCGAGATGGACGTCTCAACAACTTTCCTTATAATGAGCTACTGGTGGGTTGAATGCTTTTTGTAAATGAAAAAGCTCTGATAGTAGCAAGCTTGTGTCTTATCTTAATCAACTTCACGTCCTCAGGGCCCAGACTTTGGCTATGTGACGAGGGTGGCCCGCAGAAAGGATGTGAGCAGTCTGGACTCGTTTGGTAATCTGGAGGTCAGTCCTCCTGTCACTGTGAAAGGGAAAAGTTACCCCCTGGGCAGAATCATCATTGGAGTGGCCTTCCCTACGTGAGTTCAGTAGATCTAGAGATGACTTATCTGCAGTTTTTCATAGGATTAATAAATTCAGTTCATTGTTGTGGCCGCAGCACAGTAATAAGAACATGTCAAAGCGAACTGATGGACATACCGGCTTCTTCATTTCTTTAAGGGCAACAAAGGGACGCAACATGACGAAAGTAGTTCAGGACTTCCTGTGGGCTCAGAAGGTTCAGGAGCCTATTGCCTTGTTCTCCGATTGGCTGGTTGTCGGACATGTCGATGAATTTATGACGTTTGTTCCAGCACCTGACAGAAAGGTATAGAGAAACCATGAGATGGTGAGAAGGCAGGAGGCCTTCATCTTTTACTGGCTGATACTTACATGCTATTACGTGCATTGTGGGATTGTAGAAGCTGTCTGCCTCTGTTATATTCCTCACTCATGCTTCTCTTCACAGCACTTCCGCCTGCTGCTGGCCAGCCCGGACGCCGCCTACAAGCTGTTCAAAGGTTTACAGAAAGATGGTCACGGACAGGCAAAGATGTTTGATGGTAGGCCCAGTCTGTCTGCAATGTGCATGTTAGCAGTGAACAAATTCATTATGTCATTCTTAACAGTTGATCTTGCAATATTGCCTCAAAGGTCTGAAAGATGAAGAGACAACAACAGTGGATGATATTCTTAAAGATGAGACTCTTCGAAATGAAAATAACTACGTCCAGGTGAGTGGAATCGTAAGGGTTAGACTCCGTCCAGAAGGGGCGGATAAAAATTAGCTCAGTTCCAAAACGATGGGCAGTAATATGCTGCTATAACAGTGTCTACTGTGTGGGACGCCTTTCCACAACAGGATTTGGGAACCTTGCCGCAGGGATTTGCTCCCATTCATCCAAAAGAGCCTGTTGCTGATGTTGGGGTGATAAGGCCTGACACACTGTCAGCGTTTCAGCTCATTCCAGAGGTGACAGTGGATGTGGCTAAAGTGGGGGTGCTGTGACACTAGAATTTCCTTTTCCTGGATCTAAGGGGATAAGGCTAAATCATGTAACGCAGCCCCAGACAGTTATTGTGCCTAATACCAGGTAGTGAAGAAGGAGTCCAGTGGTGGTGAGCTTTACAACACCTCAGCAGACATTTGGCATTGCTGATCTGGCATTAACATCTACTTTCACTGGTCTGATCGCAAGTGGGCAGCTATATGAATATACTGAAGATGCATTCGTGTCCCTGTCGCTCTGACCACATTAGGAGGTGGTGTTGGCTGCATGTGGCTGCGTTCTTTTAGCAGAGTGAAAGTAAATGCGTCCTGGGATGCACTGAAGGATCAGCTACTCAACTGGCGTCCTCTGCCCCAGTCATGCCCTGTCACTTGGCCACTTTAGAGCCGCTGATTGACAGTTCTCGTGCTGCTGTTGCTTCCAGAGGCAGGTTGTCTTCTCTCAACACCAAACTTTTTTCAAGCAGAGGTTGAAATATAAAGACAACATGATCACTTGAGGCTGGCTTCAATTGCGAGTCAATGCCCAAAGACTCCCACGTTGAAATGCTAATTTTTACAGCAGAAATAAACATGTTTAAGATAAGATAAGATAATCCTTTCTTGTCCCACAACGGGGAAATTTACAATGTTGCAGCAGCAAAGTGAATAACAGACAGAACCGGGGTAGATATCCCTATTTTCTGTGTGTGAGAAGTGTATGAGAAGAGGAGCTATCAGTTTGCAAAAAATAGTAATAAAAATATAAACACCATGTACATAAATGAAGAACACAACAACAGCGGCAGTTACACAATGGTTATTGTGCATTATTATTTCACATTGTTAGTGCATGTGTATGTATAGATAAGTGTTGCTGCTGTCATACAGTCTGACAGCAGGAAGGAAGGACCTATGATATCTCTCCTTCACACATTTAGGGTGATGGAGTCTACCGCTGAAGGAGCTGCTCAGTGCAGTGATGGTGTCACACATGGGGCGGGAGTCACTGTCCACCACCTGCACTGAGTCGGGGGGGCAACCCAGGACAGCCTGGTACAAAATTTTGGTCTTCGTCTCTGCGGCTAATTTCCTCCTGTATCACAACTTGGTCGGTGAAATATTATAGAACTAACTTGTTTAAGTTTTATTAAACTTTAAACCTTAAAGTTCTGCATAACTAAGGGCATTCTGCTGTGGTTGCAAAAGTGTCAGCTCCACACACGCCCTTTCAAAAAGGAAGCTTGGTGTAGTAAGTGATTGAACAGCTCACTCTGAGCTTTAGAAACCTATGGATGACATCACAACATCCACTGTTATTTACAGTATATGGTTTTTACACAGTGTGTGCCTTAGCAGTCTGTAGCCCTTTTCCATGAGGTCATGAGTTGTTGTTGCTCCTAGATGTTTACATTTCACTGTAACAGCGCTCACAGTTGACAAGGGCAAATCTCACGGATCAGACATCTGACCAAATGACATATTGGAGACGTCTTATGAGTCACTTAGCTCTGCAGTATGACCCAAGTGTTGTGAGCAACTGTTTGTCCTCATTCATTTAGTCACATACTGGACTTTGTGCCTGGAGCAAACAGTTTAAAACTACTTGTCTGTGGGGTGCATGATATCTTTTCTACTGCCTCCTCTCTCCCAGAACTGCATCGACTGGAACAGGGATGTACTGAAGAGAGAGCTGGGCCTGGACGAAGAGGACATTATTGACCTGCCAATCCTATTCAAGTTGGTGCAGGAGAAGGATGAGTGCAGAGCAGTGGCCTACTACCCTGACATGGTATGTTCATACATATTATTCAGATGCATAGTGAGTAAATCTAGGAAAAGTCCTAGTCTCATCATCTGCTGCATCTTTTTTCAAGGTGAACATGATTGTTTTGGATAAAAACCTTGGCATTCCAAAGCCCTTTGGCCCCAAAGTGCATGGGCGCTGTGCCTTGGAGGCTGAGATGTGCTCCCTGATGGAGGGCCTGGGCCTCAGCTGCACATTCATCGACGACTTCGCCTCCTACCACAAACTGCTGGGAGAGGTGCACTGTGGCTCCAATGTCCGCAGGGAGCCCTTTGACTTCAAGTGGTGGAACCTGGAGATGTGAACAAAAACTGAGTGGTTGGTGGTGGGTTAATGGGTTAAGTCCTGCATGACTTCAAAACATTACTGCAGCCAAAAAAAGGCAATTTTACCAAGTACTTTAATAATAACTGCAGCTGTGATTTGACCAAGTACTGTGTAGAGCTCACTGAAATAGAGCGCTGCAGCCTTTAATCTGCAACATTTTATCGAACAGCTCACTGTGGCTGCTTCAGCCTTTAGCAATAAAACAAAAACTGACAATGATCTACTGACAAAAATTGCAGAGAATGACAGATGTCTTGTTTTGCAGTTGCTTTTTCGTCCCAACAAAGATGATGCATAAATTGCGTCTCCTGCATCTGCGACAGTAGGAACTGATCACTTTGCATTGCATTTGCTAACGCGGCTCTGACACAGTGTAAACAGAGTGAGCACGAAACAGTAATGCTGGATTTCATGCATGCTTTATTTCCTGTGAATCACTCATGTGTGTAGTGATGTGCAAAGCACTTCTTTTCACTCAATGACTTGAATCACTAACTCAGTGAACGTGTATGTGTGTGTGTGTCCCTGCACATTCGCCTGCAACTGACTAAGAGCCCAGCTGAACTGACAAATGAACAGATCGTTCCAGGAAGTTATTCAGTTTAGTTCGTTCACCCAAAAGATTTTTTCTTTTGAGCAAATCATTTGCACTACCTGCATGTTAGGCTGATTTGAGACCAGTGCTGCTGCCAACTGGGAAAATAAAAGAAAGGTAACTGCAGAATGTCAATACACTGAGAGGGCTTTTCCTGAAAATGCCAGCCATAAATGGTACAAAAACAGGTTAATTTGGATTAAA
This sequence comes from Selene dorsalis, assembly GCA_900303245.1. NCBI lineage: Eukaryota > Metazoa > Chordata > Actinopteri > Carangiformes > Carangidae > Selene > Selene dorsalis. Next base: position 32,385 of record OMNW01001407.1, on the reverse strand, counting down.
ATCATAGGGACTATAACTTTAAACAAAAAGATAGAGGGGGTTGTTTTCATTACACTAGATCAGTTGTCCCCAACCTTTCCAACTCACGGCCTACTTGAAAATCTCAAAAATGTCAGCAGCCCACATCCGACTCCTTAAGAAAACAGTTGCCAACATTGTGTTCTCAGAGCAGTTTTTATTTTAATGATAAGGATTGAACATTCATGACTGAAGTAAAAGCAGGGGAAGCTCAGCTTTCTTCAGTTTTAGAGAGAGTTCAAATTTCAACTCACCATCTGTCTCTTGACCTTCCGTTTTAATTCCTCCTGTTGCTAACCAGCTATCAGACTTAGATGGCAAACAGGTGTACAATGTGGTCCAGCTGGCGGCAATTAAAAGTTCGTTAGCTCATCAAAGTGATGGGCCTTGAGAAAAAAAAAGAGATTTATCAATGTTTTTAAAGATCATTTCATTTTAAATGTGTTTTTATTGTCTCTATTACACCTTGTTTTCTAAAATCGTACAGTTACAAATTATTTATCAGCTTTACAATACCAGTACCTTTGTGGCCCATGGGAACCATTCAGATTGTGTTTGACAATAGCACCTTGAGTTAGCTTTAGGTAGGCCCGGAAATATTTTTTTGTTAAAACTTTACATTAACTCTATCTTCACCTAATGTGATTCTTAATTTTCTTTTCAAATCATTTTGCAGAAATTGTCATCTTTTTTCTTTTCTATTAAGCCTCATTTTCACATGACACTTGGGTTCATGTAGCAAAAATCACCCTGGGGGCTTTTGTCTTTTGTACGCATCTTCATCTTTATTAAACATTTGTATCAGTTTCATTTACAAAAAAAGAAAAAAAAGGATGTAAAGCAGTATTTACAGGTCTTTTGAACAAGGGCTTAAGCAAACTGTTAACAAGAACAGAAATACAATCATTTGATTCAAGCACATAGAAGATTCACTCCCAGTCTTGTTATGGTTCAGATCGGCTGTTGGCATACAGTGTAAGCACACAGACAATTGGTACTACATGGTGATGTGCTATAATATTACAGAGCCACAAGAGGGCACACTTCATCTACTCAAGCATTATCCAAAGTCCAGAGGAAATTATCTCAATTCCTGTATTTTCATAAATCAAGTTTGATAATCTGTAATAGATACATGTGTAATTTTTACCAGCAGTGCCTGTATATTTTTTCTACACTGTTTTATTCTGTAGAGTCAAATAGAAAACCTCTCTGTCCTGGTGGTTGGTGGTTTGTAGGTAGAAGCAGCTTGATGAATACAGTGTGTAGGCTGTTTTGATTTTTGGTCCAGTGTTTTAAACCTTTAGTATTTTCACAAACTGTAAATGCTGTCATGGATTCACCATAGACAGTAAATCTCATGTCTGCTTTGCTTACATCACTTAAATAAAACATTCCCATGTATCCGTCCTTTCCTTCATGACAAACTGAGAACAGGAGAAAGCTGATCTTCTCAGGAAAGACAAGCTTTCACACACAAGTTGAATCAACACAGTTTCCTCATTCATTGGAACGGATCTGTACAAATAAATACACGTCTGCCTAGTTTTACATTCAAGCCACCAGGCAACGCTGTGCCTTTAAATATGACCTTCCTTCAAAGCAGCTCACGTGACAATCATAAAGGCAACTTCAAGACGGGTCACAGTGTGATTCATATTCATCAACTAATCAGGTTTCTCAAAGGTCAGCGCTTTGGAATAACTCTGAAAATGTAGTGCTTCTGTCGCGTACATATATTACACTTTACAATTAAAGTAGGAAACGGTGGCTCTTGATCAGCAATGTGCACTGCATCTGGAGATGTTGGCTGGTTTTCAACAAAACACAAATCACAGGGAGAACACCTCTATGTCAAGCATGGCACCAGTTTACAGAGGAGAGGTTTTTGGCAAGCAGATTTACACCATGCACAGTATAAACACCCGTACACAGACATCAAATCAACAAGTGGTGTGTGACAGAGAGAGCGTTTGGAGACAAAAGTCTAAAACAGCAGTACCTTGAAGAGTGGAGCGGACATGCATGTTGCTGGTTGGGGCACTGTGGCAATTCTGCTTTTTAAACAGGGTCTAAATTAATGTTAATTGTTTTTACAGATGTACACACACAGTGTCACAACTGCATTTTGAATGTAAAAAGTGCAGACACATTTTTCCTCTGGTTCGATTTCACCTTTCATCCACCCAGGAGAGTGGTGAAAGGTGGAGCCACCAACAGCTGCATCATACAAGTGCACTCCATCGAAAAAACATGATGAATTGTGAAGCTGTCGCAAATCACGACAAATATCCACTGCAGAATGGTCAGAAGAAGAAGAAGAGATTATCAATAAAACACAAAGAGAAGTGATCTGACACACACACACACACACACACACCTGGTACATCAAAGTTAAACCCATGTACAGTGGGTCGCGAGGCTGACATTAAAAAACATTTTCTCTCCAATGCAACTCTTTTACCCTTCACCCCGTGGCCTCGGTTTCTCTCTCCACTCCTTCAATCACAAGATTAAACCCCTGTTCAGCTCCTGGTCTTTAAAAGAGGACACATAACAGCTGAATAGTACATGAAGACAGTTTACAGTAAGGAACGGGCTTCAGAACATACTGGCCTGAAAAAATGACTTGTTTTGCTAAGCCAGCTGACAGATGACAGTCAGTCAGTGATGCAGGGTGCATGAGTGTGAAGACCTCTTTTCCTTTTGATTTCCTTTAGAGCGGCTGAGAGGGATTCCATGTGGAGGGGCGACAGGTAGGAACATGTCCGTGAAGCTGGGCGTACGTCACGGCAGGCAGCAGATCCGTGGCCAAACGTACAATGAAGGATCTGTCAGTCTTCTCATTCTGCTCCCCCCCTCTGCATCAGCGGTGGGAATCACATGCCCCTGACTTATCTGTGGCAAAAGATGCCTTGTATGGGAATGCTGAGGGAGACAAGGTTACGAAGATGAAAGTGACACACAAACAGCTGATGAAGAAAAGAAAAATGTCTTTGTTGTCAGAATACTAATACAACCTGAGGTCAGGATGTCTCACCTGAAAATGGACGCTGATGTAGTGATCACTTGGATGTGGCTAACAGTTCTGCATCCAGACATAGTGGAGATAAAAGAGACACAGTTAATATCAGCAAATAAATGAGAACACCACAGAACATCAGGGAAGGGCTGCTGCTAATGATGAATGTTGTTGTTACTGATTAATCTGTTTATAGCCATGCTTATGGTGCAGCTCTATGGAAGGAAACGTCAGTGTCATTCAGTTCATCACTTCAGCCCAGACAGAAATATCTCAGCAGCTGCTGGTGTATAGCCATGACATTTTTTCCCTTCTTTTTTTCTTACAGACAACCAGCCTCCTCATAAGATGCATGCAATTCCTCGGAGGCGATTGGATTCATCTTTTGAAGACATTAAGATGCATCCAACCGACTCTGGTGATCACCTGACTTTTCCTGTCATGAGCGTCACATTTGTGGTTTGGAGTGAAATGCGCCATAAGAATCCATAAGAGCCGTAAGCTGTTGAGCTGTAGAGATCTATCAAAGCCATTATTCGCTCAGTTAAAGTTGCTGAAATCCCACGGAAATGTTCTAGCTCATGAGAAAACTCCCACCGTCCAGAAAAGATTTGAAAACAGAGGAAGTCATTATAACTTAGACAGGAACAGAAATCTACAAAAACCAAGAGTTGGAGTCAAATGGATAGTGCGTTGCATTATGGTGAAAGGAATCCATTTATGGAACAATCTCAACAAAGAACCCAAAGAATCTGAAGCATAAACATTACATTAAAAACATTATAATATTCTCCTTGAATGGAAATCTAGGAACTAACAGAAGGTGTGAGTAACTGAATTGGCCTGTAGCTATTTTATTAAATTATTGGCTCTGGTAATTAATGTCTTGTAAAAGAGGAGCATCTTACATGGGAGTATTCTTTTTTTTCTGCTACTTTTCATTCAAGGTTTCAGATTTTGTGATGGCATTTTAATTGTTTTGTTTTGTTGCTCGGTAAGCGGTTCGGTTGTGAGGTAAGCTTACATCAATTAAAATGTGCTGACAGGGGGCGCCGTATAGCCCCATTGGGTTGAACAGGCAGGCATATGCAGAGGCTACATTCCTCGCTGCGGTGGGTCCCGGCTCGATTCCTCCCGTGGCCCTTTGCTGCATGTCATTCCCCCTCTCTCTGCATCCCCATTTCCTGTCTCTCTCAACTGCCCTATCAATTAAAGGCAAAGAGCTACCCCCCCCCGACAAAAAATTAAAAATGTCCTGTCAGCTACTGGTTAAATTAATACGAAATTTTGGTGCAAATATTCATGCCCCACCCACAGGATGGATTTTGACAAATATTACCATCCTCAACTGTTCATCTAACGCCATCAGCAGGTCAAAGTCTTCAGCTGTTTAATATGTGGCCTTTCTGTCAGTGGTAGAAGTTGTAAGAAGAGAGTATTTGGTTTTTCTACTTAATGGCTCAGATAATAATCAGAGGGAACATTCAATCCAGTGAATTCATCTTAGTGACTGATTCCAGCCACTTCATCTCACCGATGAGGACTTGTGCTCCTGCGGGGGGCGCTCCGTCTTGGGCCTGCTGTCTGTCCCTTTTGGCTCTGATGTCTTCACTCCGTCCGTTTGCTGCTGAAGACGAGAAGCTGGAGGAAGGCGGCAGATGTGTGGCTGTCATAGTTAATAAACTCACGCACATAATGCTGCCAGCTGTTCCAGCCGAAAAAATATTCCAACGTGCAAAAGATTAATGGTTCAGAGTGAATCATTGGTGATAGGGGGGTGAAAAAAAGGCCAAATAAAATAAGTTTGCGCAGGAATCACAGATAAGTTTGTAACGCTATGGGCGCAGTGAACTTTGCTTAAGAGGAGTTTGCAAAGTGTTTTTTTTTTTCAAACAGTTACACATTCAGTTGGTGTATAACTGGAGGGAGGGAGCTCTGCTGGTGCAGCTGAGGTGAAGTTCATCACTCAAGGCTCTCTCCATATTAATTGCTCAGGAAGTAGAGACTCTTATTCTCACATGTGCCCCATCTGTATTTTCCCCTGGATATGTGAAACAGGTGACCTTGCTCTGCTTCCCACACCTTCAGGCCTTTACTGGCCCAGCAATAGCAGTCCTTTTCCCCTACACTCACCTGGAGAATTTCCGTGGCTGCTGCTGCACGCACTGTCATCCACCCCAGAGCTGTACACAAATATGTCTCTCTTGAGTGGCGTAACACAAGACATGCTTTCCTGTAAGAGGGGTAAAGGAAGTTAGACATATTCCCTTTTTCCACCAATGCATCACAAGGACAAGCAGACAACATAATCACATCCACAGCTCTCCACAGTTAATGAATTCCTCTTTTTTTGTATGTTGTATGAATAAGAAATGGGAAATATCCATTAATATGTATTACTCTGCTATACATTTTTAGAGCTGTCATTACTGTGGTAAAGTGAAATCCATCAAACACTATCACAACAGATAAAAAACAAATTGTTTTCCCCGGCAGTTTCAGTGAGACAAATGCTAATGGAAGCACAATATGTCACAGGCTGCAAACAGCGCTGTCTGCTGTTGTTTGGTTTGAGTAAGTGGCACAAATGTACATGTTTGCACTTTCGTTATGTGTTGTCACCCTGCTCGTCTCCACCCACCAGTCCGGTGTCGTAGTCCTCCTCGGCCTCATGCTCGTTTTCGTGCTCCTCCACGACACTCGCGAAGCTGCTGGCGTTGGAGGAAGAGCGCGAAAGGTCCTGCGCCTCGGGGATGGACGGTGCCCTGCAACACATCGCCAAACTACACACCTGGGTGACTCTGACCGCACAAAATCTTGTGTAACACTAAGTACCGACGCACTTAAATGAGCAGCAATTTCTCAAAGGCTTTCCCCCACTCCCCCTTTCCATTTTCAGCCAAAGTGACTGAAGTGCCTTTGCAACTCTTCTACATAATCTTTTAAGATGTTTGGGAAAACAGTGCTCTGCTCTAAATTAGCTGTTGCTGGGTGATACTGAAGAAAACATCTTGCAAAAAGTGATGATGTTTTTGCTTACATACAAATAACAGACTGAAATGCAGCTTTTAAGACAGGGTTAAACACAATTTCAGCAGCATCATGCTCCCAGATGAGTTCTTGTCCCACGTCAAGCTGAATGTACAGGAATATTTTCCTCAAAATGAAATGTGCTCCACTTCATTAACAATGACATTGTTGTGTATATCACGACATATCGCAACAACATACGTATCAAACCTTTATTATGTTATTTGTCTAGACTAAACAACTGCCTCCTGCAGAGTCAGAGGCAAGTGGTGCATTCACAGGCTGTTTTTAGAAAATGTGGAGCCACTCGATGAGGTTGTGAGAGGGGATAATATGAATTTTGTGGCATGCTGCATTAGAATAGATCCAGAGGCTTAGAGCTGTGACTATAAAGGAAGTCATCCATGTAATAAAATCACTGTTTTAAACTCTAAAAATCCATTCCTCCAACTAACGCAATGAACACATCTATCACCATAAACAACTGCTCATTGTTCTTGATTATAACACAATTAATTGATCATAAATAATAGTCACCTGTTCTTAGTGGCCTGAAACTCTGGAGAGCTGTGATTGGAGGAGTTGTCTGATTTGTTTTCCTGCGAGAAGTGGCTGCTGTCAGGTGTCCGATGGGTGCTGGGTGACACCTCCCGGCTTTAGGATGGAGATGGAGATGAAGACATGAAAACAATGGAAGTTTGTTTATTTAGTACAATAAGAATTTAGACAAACTATTGGCCAGTGTTAAAACACATTCACATCATCAGGAATGTGTGTTATAAGATCTGGAGATAGAAACCACAAGCTACTGTTTTAACTGGTTACAGTATTCTGTTGTTGGGTTGTCTGTCACATTTTTGTGAACATGATACTTCAATAACACGTTCGGGTGAGTGCAAATATTTATTTTGGCTCAAGGATCAATTGATTAGATTTTGGTGATTAAAGGTCAAAGGTCAAAGTTACTGGGACCTCATAAGGTATGGTTTTAGCTTTGTGTACACTATTTCTTAGGAAGTCCTTATGAAAATCCTTTCAATTGAAATTTTGCACAAATGTCAACTAGGACTCAAGGATGAATGGTTTCGATTTTGGTGGCCAACCATAACTCAAGACCACTGACTCGAGACTTTGAAACAATTTCACATCAGTTGTTAATATTTTATATGAGTCTGGAGGATGAATTATAGTCTGAGTGGAGGAGGCCGATGACTGTGAGGTGGGAACTGACATTTTTCAAATAACTGCTCACCAGCTACATCACAGATATTCAATAAGACTATTTACACATGTTCAGTTTTAACAGTTACACATGTTAAAATGCTGTTACAACAGAATCAGTGTAAAATCTAGGAAGGAAAAGGATAAATTGTCTAAGTCCAAACTGTCATCCAACGCAGGCTTGTATCTGACACAGTGCCTCGTCTAATCGCTAATTACTTCAGTTTAATGTCCCTGCTTCCATCTGTTGCAACACTATTCTCTCCCACTACCCACTCCCTGCTGATCCGCTCTGCTCTGTCCTCTCACCTCCTCTCTTGGACCTCCTGGATGTTCTCGATGCCAATAGCGCTGCTGCGACGGGAGCTGAAGGGCCCAGACTTTTTCCTAGTTGGGCTTTTCCCAGGAATTATCAATGACTGACAGTGGGCAGGGAGAGGAAAGTGAGACACACTGGAGGAACAGTATGAGCTGCTGTCAAAGTAATACAGTACATGATACAGTAGGCTACATGTAAAATACGCTGTAAAGGAATTATGAACTGATGGCTTGATAAATCCTGAGATGATATAATGACACATTTCACAATATGTTTTACGAATTCATGATAGAGGGACTTCAGCAAGTAAATGATTTTATATTCTGCTTTTTCTTAAATGAAATCTTTTCTTGTCACCTCTCTCTTTCAGAGGCATCCTGCTGGCTGTTCTGTTGTGTCTTTATTTAAAGCCACAACATCAGACTCTTGAGTTTATTTGTTCAGATTTCAAAACGCCTGGTGCACATTTCTAATTTAAGACGCAGTATGATTCAGCAATGAATGGCTGCATGAGAACACAAGTGGGAGTCTGTTCACAACTTCTTGTTTGCCGGATTTCTTACTTTTCTCTTTCAGTGTTGAGGGGCAAATTTCAAAGTCAGATGAAGTGCAGGAATTCATGCACAAAGCCCAAACGTTCATCATCTACCTGTCAACATGGTTTACGTCACAGGAAAGACTGAAACTAAAGGTTAATGAGCTATAACACCGCTCAGTTTGTGATGTGTCATACCATCTCAGCCATAAACCATAAACACAGGATACTGTGTTTGGCTACTGGTTGAATGAATGAAATGAATGAAATTGTAATTAAAATCTTAAACTAAACACATTTCACCGTAACTGATTACACCTTCATATTAAAAAAAAAAAAAAAAAAAAAAAAACTAACTATACACTCACATTAAAAAATGACAATAGTAAAGACAAAAATAGAAAACAAGAAGGGAGAGTTATACGTGAACCTCTTCTATTGTTCCTATCCCTATGGCACTGCCTCGACGTCCATATTTACTGGGACTTTTCCCTGGGACAAGCAATGACTAAGCCATACAAGACAGGACAGGGGAAGCAGAGAGAGAAAGGAGATGATAGATTGAAAAAGGCAAGAGAGGGAAGGAAAAGAAAAAGAACACATCATAAGATCTCATGCGCACGGCACAAAGAATTTAACAGCAAGGTGCAAAAAGAGTTTGAAAAGGAGCTCCCAGCATGAGTTAATAGAGAAGACATGATATTAAGCAAAATATAAGAGGGCTTTTTTAGTGCAAAGGCAGACTGGGGTCCAACACAGGAGGGCACAGTAGGAGATGGAGCGCCACCGAGGTAGCAGGCGTGTCAGCACTTTCTGCCCTGGGGGCTACAGGTCTGTGTAGCGATGCATTCGGAAGGAGAGAGAAGGCAAAGAAGAGGGCTGGCAGGATCCAAAGAAACCATAGTCCTTTCAGAAATGGGGTGAATTTAGTTCCAAATCCCAAAGTATAACATAACAATAAATTTCAAAACCAATGAAACACCATTAACCCCATCTTTGATAGGACAGGACAGTGTGCTCCTGGCATCAGTGGCATGTGCCATGCATGTTTTTTTCAGCTGCTCATGCACAAGACAGGGAAGAGAGGTAGTAACATTTACAGGAGGGAAACAGTCATGGCAAAAAGCACATTGAGGAGGGAGGGAGTCTGGGTAGTCAAACAGCTGCTACGCTGAGTTCACGTGAAGACTTAGGATAAGGACTAGATTGGGGTTCACAGACAATCAGTCATCTTGCATTGAGAAGGAAATCACTGGTTTCATTTTATAACGGATGCCCCATTTTTAACATAACATTTAACTGCCACACTATGTGGTGATGACAATTCTTTCGACAGATGAGAATGAATGAAATGCTGAAAATGAATTGTGCCGTTCGTTAAAAAAAAAAAAAAAAAAAAAAAAAAAAAGAAACAATACATTA